>LUGF01006863.1:55295-72611 GCA_001625245.1 Calycopis cecrops | reverse complement strand
TGTTACGTTGGATGGCAGAATGAACTGATTCTCTTTCGTTTTGGATATGCCCTTTTATTAGGAACGTATGAGTAATACTCTTGATGTTCGGCAATTCTTCAGTCAAATTGGCCAGCATGAATTTATTTTTTTGTTGTCCAAAACAATTAGGTATCTCTATTGAAAATGACGTCACAGTCTGGTTTCGTGGCATTATCATTCAATTTTTTGACATACATTAGAACACAGGAACCAATTTCATTAATACTTCGGGCGCCTTCTCCCTCATGCCAAAAAATAAAAATTACTTTAAAAAATAAGTACCTACACGTATCAATCAATTTATACTTCTCGTAAAGAGGCGTTATAATGCATTTACTTACCCCCGGTAAGTAAAACTTAATTAGTTTTAAGAGCTCTTCTAAATTTATTCGTTTAACTCATAAGATTTCCCCTAAAAACTATACAAACTTTCAAACAAAACAACATTAACACTAAAAATTAGATTTTTAATGTAAGATAAAATCTATTTAGAGATGATTTTCAAATACAAAGATAACATATTTCGAAATATGTGATTTAGCATGAAGAAATAAGAAAATAATTATTTGCAAAACTAACATAATTAAAAGTATGGTAGTCTTGCATATAAAATCAAGAAAAAACATCTAATTTATAAATACAAAACTAATCTATTTCGAAATATTGTACTTTTGCACATAAAAATGATAAGATAATTACGTGTATGTTTTCTGCAATAGGATTATGTTTTTGAATGTGGTGGTTTTGATTATATAAGTTCACCTGCCTTCTAGCTGTTTTTTGGTATGTGGTAGTTTTTTCCAAAAAATGCTTGTGCTCTTGCTAAATGACTGTTAACAACTCACAATGTGGTACTTTTGCGGAGAAATCAGTCACAGAAACGGTACAAAACAAAACTAACGTATGTACGTTTACGCCTGTTTTTAGTCGTAAAACGACGGGTGTTTTTGTGAAATATTGAAGTTTTACCCTTTAAGATGCATTTTATGCCAAAAAAACATTTTTGAAATTTTTTGAAATGTGTGACTTTTGTATTTAAGGAGCGATATATACTTAGTAAGATCACGTTGTAAAAGTATCTTAAATTTGTGTATTTTGTTTATTATAATTTATTTAAGTTAACAACATTTTGTTAACTTAAATAAATTATAATAAACAAAATACACAAATTTAAGATACTTTTACAACGTGATCTTACTAAGTATATATATAAGAAGAGCTCCACGCGGCCAAAAATTTATAGGCCAATTATTTAAACTTTTATACGGTCTTTTGTAAAAATGAAAGCCCACGAAAAATTGCTTAATTAACAATAGCATAACTTTTTGAAAAATGATCAAAAAAAATTTTTTCCAACGGGACTGTATTCTTTGAAGTGTTTTGATGGCACCATAATTTTTTTTAATTTTTCAATTGATATTTGATTCTATAAAAAAATTATTTTATGTAAAAGACTCTGTTGAGCGGTCGCGCGGCCATGCTGTATCGGCCGCGCGGGGCCCTATTTTCAGCACTAAATTAAAATTATAAATAATGGAGGTAGAGTTCCGGAAGGTAGGACTTTTTTTTTGGAAATTTCCTCCTCTTTAAGAATCTTTTTTTTTAATTTCTTAAATATTAATAGTTTTTGAGTTATTGCCAAAAAACGAAATACCTTTTTTTTTTCATCTTAATTTGTTAATAACTTTTCCAATTTTTATCATGCAGTAAAATCCTTCAAAACATTTTTTCTAGACGTCATTCCGAATCCAATGAGCTATCGCTCATATTTTTAGGACCTTTATCAAGAATTAACACCATTTTGAACATTTCGACTAGACTATATAAGCACCAATAGTCTTGTGAGCTCGGCGGCCATCCCGTTTATGCGGTAGCCGTAGCTTCACGCCGCGGTCAGTTTCGAAACTCCCCAGCTCGTTGCACACGAGTGTTGCGTCACAAGACGGCCGTGATGATGGGTGACCGTGGGAACTGGGGTCAAATTGTGTTATAATGACAGTAGGGACAAGAGAAGCAATAACTAGTGTACTACTGATATTGTAAATTCGAAAGTATGTTTGTTTGTTTGCTTTTTGGGTGAAATTCACAGACAGGACACTGATATAGCTAATTTTTTACTAGCTTTTACCCGCGACTGCGCGCTCGTCTGAAAAAAATATTTTTAATGAAAAGTATCCCATGTCATTTCTAATAGGTTAAGAATATGTGGGAAAAGTTTTATGATGATCGGTTGAGTTTTGAAAGCGTTACAAACAACTCACATTTACACTAGTAGGGGCAGTATCAGGGGGCAGACGAGCAGTCGGAGGGTTTGTTGACTACCCACACCCACAAACATCTGAAGCGGACAGACAGCTATGTAGTGCGACTTATGAGTTTACGAAACGAAGCCCCAAATTTTGATTTAACTAAAGTTCGTATTTTCAGGGTGTGTAGAATGAGGCTACTTTGATAGCATAGGGGACAAACGAGCGTCGGTTCACCCGGTAAATGATCACCGATGCCCTCGCACGCCAGGCATCCCAGACTCCTCGCAGATGCGTTGCCGGCCAGGAGTTAGAAAGAGAAAGAAAAAAGAACGTATTTATCTGTAAATTTCAGATTCATATATAAGGGTTTACAGAGCTAAATTAAAGGTTAGTTGAATTAATTGGAATCAGACATCGTCCCTGAAATCTGAAATCTTAAAAACAATAAAGAAGGTATTCTCTTGACAACATTTTGCCTTTCTATTTAGGAATCATTATTTTTGTATTCAATCATTAAAATCCTGTCGAAGATTATTTGTTTCGAAAGCTCTTTAATGGTTGCTTATTACATGAAAGATACTCGCAAGTTTCGCGTGACGTCTGCCATCAAATTGTGCTTTGATCTTGTATTTCAATAATAAGAGAATTTCTGATGTCTACAGCTAGGTATTATTTATCACTAGCTGCACCCCTCGATTTCACCCGCGTTATTTTCCATCCTATATGAAAATTTTTGTCGGGATAAAAACTATGTGTTAATTCAAGTTACTTTCAATGTGTGCCAAATTCCATGAAAATGGGTTAAGCAGTTTTTATGTGAAGGAGTAACAAACAAACATACAAACTTTCGCATTAGGTTTAACTGAGTCGATCAATCGATGAGCGCCGGCTGCAGGCGCGAAAAATGAATCAATATCACGTACCTACTTATTCGTTATGAGCATCAACATTATCTTTAACGTCTTATACGTATATACGTAGACGCGAAAAAGCGTGACTTAATGTCACGATCCGCGAGTAAGCGAGAGCGATGAACAAACGATAGAGACACGATCAAAATTAAACATTTTTCACGTAAAATTATCATATAAACCGAATACAGACATACAATTTCCTACAACACACCCACAGCAGCAACGAACAGTTCGATTCTTATGAGCATAATATAATATATTACAACGCCTGAACGTCATAGATATACAAACATATTAGCCCTATTTGTTTACTTATTATATTAGCTTTATTTTAGTGGAAAAGTTTCCAACCTTAGACCCTTACTTTCGGATATTACCTACAGACAAGAAGCTTTATCCCTACATAATGTTCGTGTAGATATCGTCAGAACGGGGTGGGTGAGAGAACGGATTGACACACACAGCTTTCCAGATTTGATTTATTTTTAACTAGCTGCGTCCCGCGGTTTCACCCGCGTAAATTTGGATCCCGTGGAAAATAGAGAATCATCCCGTGGCATCCCGTAGGAACATTTTCTCGGGATGAAAACTATTCTGTGTGTTAATCCAAGTTACTTTCAATGTGTGCGCCAAATTGACAAAGCTGACACTCAGACGGCTCGTATATTATGTCTTCGCTAGTACCTTTTATTGTGTAAATCCTGGACGTGTATATAATCAAAGCGTGTAGAGTAACTACAGAGTGTGTAACAAACGCGAAAATCTCAAACAAGTATAGAAGATTGTCTTTTAACACGGTGATCGCAGTAATAAAAACTAGGCTTAGCCCAGTGGGCCAGTGAGGACGCTGGTGTAAGATTTTCGCTCCTGGGGTACGTTTTGCTGATATATCCAGGATACCCCTCGCCACAGCGGCCGAGGGCTTTCGCAGGTTTTTAGTCAGTAGGGGCCTCTCGTGCCGAGTCCGGCACACTCTTCCACCTCACCCAAGGCTTGGAAGGTGCATGAATGCATTTTACCTGCGTCACAAAAAAAAAGAAAAAAAAATGTCCGCCAATCATCTAATATCTCGGAAAATAATAACTAAATTTCTATTTCCATAAATTGCCGTTTGTTTTGTGTTGTACTGACAGTATTTCAAAAAAACATTACAACGATTTTGAACGATTCCAGATTTACAAGTGTTAAGGACAATTATTACATTTTTACCTACTTTACGACATACATATAGATATAGTATCTTAACCCTATATGTCCTACCCAGTGGCATCATATAATGGCGAGTGTCTCCGCGCAGTGCTCCCCGCTCTATATGCTAATACACGACTGCGGCGCAAATGCACTTGTTTCAAGTTATTTATCTGTGCGGTGGGATTTTGTGGAGCTTTTTATAGGCAAACGAGCAGTCGGGGACGTTTCTATGACCGACGCAGGCAGACGTGGAGGCAGTTTGCCCTCCTCCTCCGTTTATGAGCCACCGGCTACTTACACCTCACACGAAAGGCGACACTTTACGCCTGTGTCGTGTAAGCGAGAGGTACCTCGCCAATTCGGCTACATGCATGCAGCGTGGCACTACCTCTTGTTAATTGATGGAAGCCCTCCTTCACCCCATCCTTGCAGCAGATCTTTGTGTAAGAGGCAGTGTGGGGTCGTGTTGAGTACAAGATCAACATGTCTGTATACCAGTTGTTAAGATTATTGAACACAATGCTCCATCTAGTATGTACAACATCTGTGCGGATGTCTATGGGTGTCGGTAGTCATGAAAATGGCTCCGATTGCTCGTTTGTCCCCTTACACTATAAAAACCGCGCAGATGTCTGCGGGCAGTATTCATCAAAAACTCGTTTTGCTACAAAAATAAATAGATTCCTTTGAACGCCGGAATCGAAAATTTTATTTCCAAAACTAACATTTCTCTAATAATTATTTTCGTTTCGTTTTTATTTTGGGCCGTGTAACAAAAACGTTAGTTTTCAAACATCTGATGAAATATTTATTGGAGATTCGATATTGTAGAAAAAAAGCTTTGAAAAACATTTATCAGCTAATGCTAGCTTTTATGATAAAACTATGAAAGAGAGCGTTTTATAACATTACGACGAAAATTTGTAACGTTTTTGTATAGTATAGGAAACGAGCAGTCGGAGCCATTTTCACGAATGACGTTCATAGATGCGTAGAGGTTATCCGCCTCCAAAGGCCACCGTCACACCGCCAAAACGCGTCAGCACAGCAATATGTATCGAGCACCGAGAGGTACCTCCCAGGTCGCGCCGGTCTAGTACGGCGACAATGTAGCGTAGCGCTACAAAGTACAACACTATTTTAATCATCACATTTTGTTCATGTCGATTAAAATCGTTTCATAAGAGAACGTGTAAAAGACATATTTTTATGAAATAGGAACACAATCAAAGAGCAGTGGAGCAACGGTAGTCACCATTGCTCATCCTCAAGGTCAACGGTTACACAAAAAAGAAAATGGGTTGTTTTTTTTTGTTTAATGATATTGGGGGGCAAACGAGCAGTCGGAGCCATTTTAATGACTACCGACGCCCGTAGACATCCGCATAGAGGCTGTACAATGCGCTGCCCTCCTTTCTCCTCCCTCCATGGTCCACCGGTTATTTTCGAAACGCGGCACAGCTGTCACACAAATCACATGAGGTACCTCTCACCTCCGAACCCGATTAATCTGCAACGTAATAACGACTAATCAATTGTTAATCGACAATCAATTCGATGTTTGAACGCATCGAATTTCAAATCTAGTCATTTTCCAATCAAATTGTATTGTGGTTACTAATTACAAACGTTTCTATCTACCAGAGTAGACAAGAAATGATGGCAAACGAGCAGTCGGTGTTATTTGACGTCTATAGAAGCTTAACAAATGCGTTGTCCTCCTGTCCTTCTCTATGGGCCACAAGAAACTCGCCGAATTAATATTGTTCTCGTTATTTCTCCGTGGACCACCGGAAACTCACCAAGCGAAATGCCTAAGCATAGTCACTTCACGGTGGGTAGTAAGCGTGTGCCTACGCGGTCGTGTTGGCCCAACTACAAAAATACCAGATCGAAGAGTGAATATAGGTATAATTTTCACTGCTCGTTTGTCCTATATGAAGAACAAATAGCTTTGTTGCTTGGTTTAGAGCTTTACGTCGGTATTTCGTCAATCGAGCCTGTCCAATCCGTCTGCACATCAACAACAACAAAATCTCCCAGCCCAATGTACTAGGCTCGCATGAGTCAGCTAGAGACTATTCCCGCCGACCCAATTGGCGATACACAAAAATGAAATAATCACAGAATAATTTCTCAAAGCCGTTTTAATTCGAGATCTGGGTCAATTTTATTTTAGTTCCTTGGAGCATGTGTTGCTGTGTTCCTGGTTCGAATCTAATAACTTTGGGAGAATTGAAGATCAATTGAATTGGTAATAAAATATCGAGCAATATATATGCTTCAATTTGCATTGAATGATTGCACAATCTTCAGTATTCAATTAAGAATCAATAATTTTAAGCAATTTGTAGTATCGGACAATACGATATTTGACTTGACGAACTCACCCATTTCTTAGTACTGATTCAAACGTCTTTATTTCAAAACTTACTGGACAGATTTAGTTTAGTTTTAACACAGATATAAATTATAATCTAGAACAATGGTTCCTAACCTTTTCAAAATGGTTACCTCTGTAAACTATTTGGAATACTGATTTCACCCCGCTTTCAAAATGTTATCAAGCCACACTGCATGCTTGCATGCAGTCGAATTGGGCCGGCACGACCGGGGAGGTACCTCTCGCTTACACGAGACTGGCGTAAAGTGACAGCTGTGCTGTCGCGTTTCGTGCGGTGTGTAAGTAGCCGGTGGCCCATGGAGGTGGGAGGAGAAAGGAAGGCAGCGCATCTGTATAGCCTCTATGCGGAAGCTTGTGGGCGTCGGTAGTCATGAAAATGGCTCCGGCAGCTCGTTTGCCCTCCTATATCATAAAAAAAAAGCAGCAAGCAGTGCTCTGTAATTTTTTTACGATCCTATAATTAGGTTATTTATTACTCCCGTGAACTAACTGAATTACACCTGCGGGGGTTATTACCCCTAGGTTAGGAACCCAGGATTTAGATCAGGGGTTCCCAACCTTTTTTTGGCCAGGGACCACTTTTATATTATTCTCGATAGCAGGGACCACAACTTAGGAATAAAAAAATTCTCACTCACTGCACGGCAACCAACGGCTTACCGCCCGCTTACTTTAAAACCATGCGCGGACCAAATTTTGGCTTTTGCGGACCACTAGTTGGGAAACATTGATAGAGTAACATAACTTTATATTCAGGTATACATCAATGGGTGGCTTGTAAAGAAATTAAGTGTACATCACTGCTGAAAACATGTCTTGTTCGACGCGACCTCTCGTCCGTTCTTAAATTCAATCTATCGACAGATTTGGCTACTAAAGATAGACTTTGGCATATTTTTAATGAAAAACGATTCGATAATCAAAATATAGAAAATAGCCATTAATCCAATGGCCCCTACTGCTCGTTTGCCTCCTCATGCAATAAACGAATATAATCATTACGGAAATAATAGAAAACAGTGGTCGAGTAGAATTGGATTTGGATAGAGATTGGAGAAGCCAATAATATTTGCCTGATTATTGTTATAGTATAAGGGGTCAAACGAGCAGTCGCATACATTTTCATGATTACCGACGCCCATAGACATCCGCACAGAGGTTACACATATGCGCTGTCCTCCTTCCTTCTCCCACCTCCTGTTTAGTATATGTGTTGTCTATGTTTAGTCATAGACTGTATACTGAATACTGATACCATAGATGATGTCTATGGTTAGGTACAGATGACAAGAGAGAGATGTTTGACATTACAACCATGACTTAGTGACAGCTACAAACATATCACCGTAGGTAGAGAGCTGCGGATTACCAGAAAAGATGCAACTTAGGCATCAGCTGTCAACTCTGATCTGTCAGACTTGTCCTACTTCCACATGGTGTTACATATGTAACACCTCCATGGGCCACCGGCTACTTATACCGCACGAAACGCAACAGCACAGCTGACACTTTACGTAGGTATCATGTAAGCGAGAGTTACCTCCCCGGTTGTGACGGCCCAATTCGGCTACACGCATGCAGCATGGCACTACCTCTTACTAGCCTATCGCACAACGCATCACTAACTACGATCACCTATTAGTTACCGCCAGATTTAATTTCAACAAACGCCAGTTAAAATGTAAATTATGAATTAATAATACATTTTCAGTTAAATTTAAATTGTGCGATTGAATATTAAAATTGAAAGATAATTAGTGATTATATTTCACTCGGTCAATGAACTGCATTCTGTTACACAGGGCAGCCTTTCATTCGGTACTAACCGCACAATACTCGACGGTGTAGCATCACTCTCAAATGGTGAAGTCACATTAAGCGTCTGTTTTAAACTAGAAGTTTACCTGTGCTGGTCTGAATCAGCTGCAGCAACGGCGCTTGCTCATTTTTGTCCTATTACCTATGCTACCAGGCTATCAAAGCCGCGTAGCAGATGAAAACGAGTTATCAATATTTAGTACAACGCAGACCATCTACGTGCGTGTTCTGTGGTGTTACTGTCATTGTTGCTTTGCACGATTTCACGGATTATCTGTCACTTTACACTTGTCACGTAACTACGTCAAGTTACACCTCATGTATTAAAGGTACTAGGGTATCATAATATTGCAGTAGGCATTCCAGTGACAATATTATTTGCCTTGTGTACCCATACAACATAGATGTTACCAAAACATTACCTACGAATTAGTGTTATTACTGCATTGCAACAATCGGGCTGACTTGTCGTGAGACACGCTCCCATAACACCGTATAATATACGTAATAATACGTACGCATACGTATTATCCATAATAACATGGCTTCGTACAGTTCTTTCAGAAAGTACTCCCCCACTTTATAATTCATAATACCAGGCTATCATGAGCTCAAAGGAGGTGTCCCTGACAGTATAACCTGTCGTGTACCCAATAACCATTTCTATCAACCACAATATCCACGAATTCGTGTAAATGCAATAACATTGCAACCAAAACAGGCTGGCATAAGACACGTCTTGCACAAGCATGAAGCAATGCTATCAAGTTTCGTACAGTTCTTTCAGAAATTACACCCCCACTAAATATATAGTTACCAGGGTATCATGAGCTCGCAGGAGATGACAATATAACGTGCCACGTACCCAATAACCGTTTCCACATTACCGCGTATCTGGGCGTTATGGCTCGTATTTTTTCATATCGGCCATTGAGGGCCCGCCTGCCAGCGATGAGCATCAAATAGGTCAATTACAGATGGGGTGTGGTGCGAGTGAGGGCGGGAATACTTAAAATAGTTTTGAGGCATTGCAGTGAATTGCCGGTATAACTGGGGGTGAAGGTACTTAACTTGAGTCTGAAAAGCTCAAGTTGATTGCGAGATAAAATACAAAACATTTGAATATTATCTGATTTTATGGACCTTCAGAATGAAGAAAAATCAAAGAAATGTAGCCACGATGCCGAACATATTGGCCACATTACATGTGGCCAATATGTTCGGCATAAAAATAACATATCCGTGGAGCATAACAGTTTCACCTGACTGCCTTTTTTATTCTTTTCTTGATCGTCTAAGTCTTTGCAAGGTCACTTTAACTAGCAAAGAATCTGGAGTCACCTCCTAATTTTCCGATTTTTCTTCTGAGGAAATTCGATGCAGATCACAAGACAATTTTAGCATTACCCTCGAACATACCAAGTGGTGGGGAGAAATCTGTTACAGGAGTACCAGCAACGGCAAAGAATATTATGACTAAATTACCACTATAATTATTTAAAAAAAAACACTCCTATTATTAAAAAAAGCCCAAGTACTATATATTCGAAGAACATCTTTAAATCTGGCATCCATCAACTTTATTATCTTTTGCCAAAACGATATATTGAATCAAAGAGGCCACACAAGCCAGTGTTTCGTAAATAAAATGCAGTAAAACAAGATCAAACAAGTTCATCACAATAAAACTGTAGCGGATCACGTAGCTTTATACATGATTTACAGTGTTGACGTTTCGGTTTTTATACAGCATGATCATCAGTCATACAATTGCAATAAATCATTTGTATTAGATTTGATTTGATTCATTCTCGTTCCAATATTAGGCACATTTCAATGTAGTCAAGGCAACCGACCGACAAAAATGGAGATGTGTCCTGGTGTACTCTAGAATTTTCTGACCATATTTTTTTTTCTGAGTGATGTGATTTGCGTAGTATTAGCCAAGCTTGCTTGGATGTAACGGATGGTTTATACTATTTCGTACTTTTGTAAGTGTTTTCAAGAATTCGGAAATAAAAGATTGCGCGTGAGGAACGGCAGTGTTTTAGCAGCATTGCAACTGATTTAGACCTTTCTTTTACCAAAATGAAGCGTAGGCTATAATGTCTCGTTTAGTTTAATTTGTTTATTTTCCAGTGGCCCGTTGGTGAGGGAAGGAAGGTAACTCCTCTGCGTGACAATTTCGTGGAAGCAAAATTCTGCGCCTTTAGTCTTTTTTGCTCCTTTTTACTTACAAAAAAACGTAAAGTTGATCCTACAGAAACTCCGAAAGCCGTAAGTGCGACCCCACCCCAAGAACTACTAAATTACTCTTATCTCGTGCACTCGGGCCACACTAAAGTCAGAGTCAAGCTGACATAAGAACATCCTAAGTAGTTAAATGTACTAAAGTACTTAATCATCAGTCCTTACCTATCTACTGACGAAAATTATATTTCTTATCCCAAATGCTCTTACATTCAAGTAACCAATTTATGGCTTCCTGGTAACTCCAGTTCTTAAATAAAGGGTCAGACGAGCCGTTTGGTGACTACAGAACCCCGTAAAACATTCGCACGTTGTCCCTTCCCTCAATGAGCCATCGGATACTCACACGTACGCACGAAGCACGACAGCATAGCACTTTACGGCGGTATAATGTAAGTAAAAATAACCCTCCCTTGATATGCCACGACACTTACTCGCAAGTCTTCTGCAACTTATGTATTCCTGGTACTATAAGCTTTATTCGTCCTAAATACTCTTTCAAGAAACGCTAAGACGGCTCAAGCTGATTTAATGATCGAAACCGATCCGATTATCCACCTTATTGGAAGAGGATTTTGGAATATAACTGTCTAAAACCGCACAAAACACGATAGTATAGCTATCAAATGACGGATGCGAGACTTCCTGATTAGTGTACTTACCAAGTACCTTCCAATTCCAACGAGAATAAGTAAAAGGGGTGTAAAATTTTAAAAGTAGGTTATATAAAAATTCTTTCTTTCTGTCAAAGTAAAGTGACGTAAAACTGTGCTGGCGGGAGGAGGGCAACACACCTGTATAACTATGCGGATGTTTGTGTGCCTGTATATATTACTGCTCGTAATATAAAAAAAATATATTTAATGAATCCCAAGCCGTCCCATATTGATTCGCGCGATTTAAATAACAAGGCAGCTGATTGTAAGTGCCCTTCGTGAGGACTTAATAAGTTTCAATCATCGCGACAAAGAGGAATCAAGTGCCATGCAATTTGTTCCCATTTAGTAGATATTCACTTCACATACACACGAGTGTGATTAAGTCACAGGTTTGTCGCGGGGAAGTCACACTCGCGTGCAGTGGCTTATCTGTCGCCTTTCGTACATTGTGTAAAGGGACGAATGAGCATTCGGAGTGTTTTTATGACTCCTCGCCCCATCCAATAGTCACCGGAAGCTCACAAATCGCGCGCACGTCGATACCTCCAGTCTGATTCGGCTGCAATGCACCAATTTTATGGTATTGGACAAATGAGCAGAGATGCCCTCCTTCCTCTTCCCTCTCCACGGATACTTACTCCTCACGGAACGCAACAGCACACTCACTTCTCCAGTAGTAAGCGAGAGGTACCTCCCCGGCTCCACTCAGCTACAATGGTAACACTACCTCTTACATCTATATTAACATTTCAACAGAATCCGCTTCGCATTTCAGTTGTAGACTTCACATCACAGCTATAAGGAGCAAGGGCAGACCTAACTCATACTTAAGTATATAATTATGACAGAGTTATACGCCGTCATCGAGGTAGTGCCATGCCGTGACTGAATTTGGCATCTCTCACTCGCGTACAAAGTAACAGTTCGGTTGGCGCGTTTGGTGAGTTTCAGATGGCATATTGTTATAGGAGGTGGGCAGTCAAGAAAGAGCTCCGTCTTGTTTGCCCTTTTATACTGCAAAAAATATCCAATTATTATTAACAAGCAGCGCCCCGCGGTTTCACCCGCGTAAATTTCGATCCCGTGGAAAATCCATGTCATCCCATAGGAAAATTTTTTCGGGATAAAAACTATCCTGTGTTAATCCAAGTTACTTTTTATGTGTGTCCCAAATTTCATGAAAATCGGTTCAGCAGTTTTTGCGTGAAGGAGTAACAAACGAACAAACCAATTTATAATATAAAAAAAATAGTATTAATAGGATAAGATTAGAGGATGGTGTATATTTTTTATAGTATAAGAAGGCAAACGAGCAGTACTAGCAATTTTCATTAATACCCACGTAGAGCTTACACATATGCTTTGCCTTCTTTCCTTCTCCCCCTTCCTTCTTTGCCCAGAAGTGGGACACACCAGGCGAGACAATAATAATAAAAACATGTTTTCCAGCTGCATTTCCATTTTCCAGTGCAGGGTAGTTATTTTTTATACTGCAACTAGCTGTACCCTGCGCGTGTTGCTACACCACCAACAGATAAATCAGCATGAACTGTCACGGCAATATATGATATTCACAGCAATGACAGGGGCGCCATCTTGAAAATTGATCGTACCACCTCAGAAACTTTCGTAGGCTCATGCACAACAACTTTGCTAAAAATTATCACATGATTAAATGCCCAGTTTACGATTCTATAAAGGACATAGAGACATAAATTTTTATATGAGAAAAAGCCAAGTGACCTGGTATCTATATATATAAAACTCAAACGTGACATAGCCAGCTATCAACGTACAGCCCAAACCACTGGACGGATCAAGCTGAAATTTGGCATCCAGGTAGATGTTACGACGCAGGCATCCACTAAAAAAGGATTTTTAGAAATTCAACCCCTAAGGAGGTGAAACAGGGTGTTGAAGTTTATATGGATTTCTTAGAAATAAAACGCGGGTGAAACCGCGGGGCACTGCTAGTATAATAATATATAGCAGCATTTGCCGTAATAACACGCTCTACCCCGCCTGTTTCTGTGTAATAATTACTCTGACTCAATAAATTGAAACTTGATAGATATTTAATTGATTGACAAAAGTTTTTAGGTCACGGCTAAAGAGGTGAGTTCACTTCTGACGTTCCAAAAGTAATTTGAAGTTAAAGTTTTTGAGCGGGCTTCGGCAGGGAAAAGTATATTACGAGCTTTAGATACTTTAGATATTAGAGCTTTAGATACACTACATCCTCCTATGCAACGGAATTGGGCCGGCACGACCGGGGAAGTGCCTCTCGCTCACTTGATACCGGCGTAAAGAGACAGCGTCGCTGTCGCGTTTCGTGTGGTTTGTGAGTAGCCGGTGGCCCATTGAGGGGGCGGGGATGATAGGAGGGCAACGCATCTGCGTGACAATCATGCGAATGTCCATGGGCGTCGGTAGTAATTAAAAGGTTCCGATTTCTCGTTTGCCCCCTTATGCTATAAAAAAAAGATAACTCCGTTTTTCTGTGCTTAAAGCTATTTAAAGATTATATCAGTTTGCACTTACATCGGCCGGCCATGTGACATACCTAATTTTCTATAAATCTTTTGAATAAAAACAATTTTATTTGATTTCGTTTGAGTTGGACCGACTCGGAATTCGAAACCAGGATCACATGATCTAACAACGCAGCTATATAATAAGCATAGTGACTAGTACTAAACGCTTAACACAAATCCACACATTTAAATAATTTTTTCAACCACCTTCATGGATCACCGGTTACATACACACCTCACGAAACGCGACAGCACAGCTGACACTATGCAGATCTCGTGTAAGCGTGTACCTCCCCGATCCAGCCAGCCCAATTCTGCTGCATGCAAGCACTATCTCTTGCTAAAAACTACGCTCGAAAATTACATATCTCACGTAGTCGTGAAAGAACTAGTTTATTGTGAAACGGTCCAACCTCGGAACGTACATTACACACAAGTATTATTATCCATGACATAACCTCTGCTGCTGAATCAGATGTTCCTTATATATAGACCAAGGGAAGCAGGGTCCGCCACGACACCTTGGGGTATGACATACCTCATTTTAACGCAAACGTACTTCACTGTCTTAATTTAGAATTAGAATTGCAATCATTCAGTTTTCTCACTGAAGATTGTGTGTTAAATATAATTTGACGACCTGGCTGGCGCAGTGGTGCAAGGCTCGGATAAGCTGAGCATGTTGCGCCATGGGTCGCGGGTTCGAATCCCGCCTTGGTCATGGATGTTTATCTATGTATTATATTATGTATTTCTATAATAAAAAACTTAAATATATAAAATCTCTTAAATTTATAAAACACATATATTTCCGTTGTTGTAGTCCTTACGGTACTTAGATAAATAGAGTCCTAGTATAAAACTAACTACATAACAAATTATCATTGAGGTTAGGTTTATTAAATTTTTGGTCGCTTTATAAATGACGTTATTAAAAGTTTGGTAGTTTTGAGTTTATTTGCTGAAAACAAACGAAATGTAAGCCTTACGTTGGTCAACAGGAAATAACATCAAGTCGAATCCCTGATCGCACATGATCTATCTGCAAAGCAACAACTGTATCACTAAAAACTTTCTGTTTTAACCTCATTTATTATTCTTTTAAATGTACACAAAGTTACATTAATTTAATATTTATACATTTTTATATCCAAGGTTATATCAATAATAATTAACTTCAGTTTTCCCACTAATTTATACTTTAGTTATTAAATTATATTATAATCACTAAGGTTTTATAGTATTTATTATAATTATACTTTGAGTATTAAAATACAATGATTAAAATTTTAAAACATAAATCGTATTGTTCTTTTTTAATGGTCTTGTATGTTTGTTCTCACAAATATATATTATTTATAATTTAACTTATTTTGATTGACATGTTTTTATTATTAGTTGAGTCATTATTTGAAAAAAAATACATTTAATTATAGCTGCCCGACAGACGTTGTCTTGTCATTATTAGAAAATATGTTGTCATGGTAACGTGTCACAATATGGCCGAATTGTCAACCCGTTACTTTGCCCTACAATATTGTATATTCGAGATACCGACTGCAGCGCCATCTGCGGGGATGATTTGCGAATCCAAACCATTATCAAATCCCCTTCAATAGACACAAAAGGTGCCGGCGCAAATCCTTTTACCATTAACTTACTTAATGGTTAATAATAATAATACTCTTTATTTCAGACAAAGTCCATATTACAAAAAAACAAACAAGCAACCAAACACGACAAACACTACAATACACTACAGACTTTACAATAAAATATATGTTGGTAACAATTTTTACTTAAAAATTATGTACGTGTGTATACCTACATGTACTTTTTTTTTAAATTATTAATTATACTTTATTGATCTGGTGCTTACATGTACTTTATTCCAGACCGACCAGAAAGGACTATCGAACTTAGTACCTTATACCACTTTCTAAACTTACAATAGCAGTTCAAAGATACCAAACTTTTGGTGTCTGAAACGCCGCACGATTCCCGACACAGTAGCCGCGTTAACTAGATGTATTCGTGTCCAGCTATAACTGGAGGAGGTGAGGTCAGGAGCCTGGCGCGCTGCCAGACGCGGTCCAACTAGATTTGAGTTTACGGTTCTTGTGGATCGAAATATATTGGAGCGGGTTTATTGGGGAGCGAGCTTGGTGCAGCTGATAATAAGTGTTGTCGTTTACAGGCTGGTAAGGGATGTGGCACGATTGTACCTGCTCGAATGTAAAGCGATTGCGGATGTCTATGGGCGTCGTGGTAACTAGAAGAAACAAAAAATATACCACCAAACTGAATGTGACATCATCGTGGTAGGAGTAAGCGCTTACGCTGTGCTGTCGCGTTTTGTGTATGTAAATAGCCGGTGGCCCATAAAGGAGAGGAGGAAGAAGGGAATCGCTGTATACAATTCTAGGCGGATTTCTGTGTTCGCCGGCGGGCTTGAAAATCTCACCGACTGCTCGTTTGCTACCCTATATTGTAAAAAAAGATTAATAAGCTGGCATTACTAATGAGATGTACTTTACCGTGTAAGCCCTATTCAAATACAATGCAGCTTATACTTATTATAAAAATATTATAAATGCCAAAGTTTGTGTTTGTTTGTTACTCCTTCACAAAAAAACTGCTGAACCTAATTTCATGAAATTTGGCACACACTTAGAAGGTAGCTTGGATTAACACAGGATAGTTTTTATCTCGCAAAAATGTTCCTAGGGGATGCCATGAGATGATTTTCTATTTTCCACGGGATTGAAATTTACGCGGGTAAGACCGCGGGGCGTAGCTAGTACTTATTATAAAACTTGATTGAACTTTTTCATACATCTCGTGGTATTCTTTATTTATTCTATTTGTCTTCCCCCCACATATAAACCAACAATTACCTAAAAAACCAGACCAATTTTTTTCTACACGATGGACCACCATGGTATCTCCACCCCCCATTCCCATAACCCCACCACTTCTCCCCACAGCATCATCGAAGAACCAGGGTCACACGAGTGGCGAGGAGATAAAACAAACCAATTACCAAACACAAACATGCGTTCGCCTCGTCAAGTGTTTTGCTAATTATTAATTAATCTTTACACAACATTCACTTAAAGGACGACTCCCATGTCCCTAAAGGGGGGAGGGGTAAGGAGATTTCTGCATGGCAGCCATAAATTGTCGGTGCCAACTCGATTTTGAAGCTGCTGTCTTTGGTTTTTATGCTTCATCGGCATTGGCATAGTTTCTACAACTGCTACTTTTGAGAATTTA
>LUGF01006863.1:43266-55064 GCA_001625245.1 Calycopis cecrops | reverse complement strand
AGGGAGGGTCAATAAATCTTCAAAAACTGAGTTACGTAACTTACGTTACTTGAACGGTCCCTGAGTCTCCAGAATTATTCTAGCGTACATTATGAGTACCTTACAGTTTTGTAGTAGCTGAAGTGGGACAAACGAGCGCTCGATGTCTTTCGATTACTAACGACGCCTACCTATTGACATCCACAAAGTTATCACAATATTTCTAGAAACTACAAAATTATTAGAAAAACAACACAGGTGCTAGGCAGATACGTTCCTTCTTTACGCTCTATATGGGCCACCGGAAATTTGCCCGACCTACCGGCTGCAAGCCGGTCTACCTCTTAACCCTTTCATCATAGTAGAAGGAAGCCCCAGGGAAATACCTAAGGCTGTCTTGAGACAACTAATCAGATAAAGATAGGAGAACTGATCCCAACTTCCATCTCTAGTCCAAGTAAGGGACAGTATTGCAATGGCTTATACAAGCCAAGAGAAGTAAAGTGGGCAACGCATTTGTACAATCGCTATGCGGATGATCAGTCATGAAAATGGCTCCGACTGCTCGTTTGCCCCTTGTGCTATAAATAAAAAGAGAAGGCAGCCAGGTGAGCCCCAGCTGCCAAGCACCACGGAAATATTAAATCCTAAATGACTGAATAATTAGCAATTCGTTTGTTAACATTGTTATGTCTAAAGCAGGGCTCGTTAAAGTGGGTCTTTTTTTTTTTATGGATAGAGAGGCAAACGAGCAGTCGGAGCCATTTTCATAACTACCGCTGCCCATAGACGTGCATTGCCCTCCTTTCTCCTTCTTCTTCCATGGGCCAGCGGCTACTTACACAACGCGACAGCACAGCTGTCACTTCACGTTGGTCTCGTGTAAGCGAGAGGTACCTCCCCGGTCGTGCCGGCCCGATTCGGCTGCATGCATGCATGCAGCGAGGCACTACCGTGGGTCTACGGGCCCCTCAGGGGTTCGCCCTAGGGGTTACCCAATAGGGGTCGTACCATGCGTACTAGGATTGTAGAAGCAGTAGGAAGGTACTCGAATGTTCATAGATGACAAGTGTCTTACTTTTCGAGGGTAAATATTAACCCATTAGAGAGAAATAGGAAAGGTGGGCATCTCATCTTATACAAGACAAAAAAGTATAAAAGGTAGTGCATGCTGTATTGCAGGCAAATCAGGCCGGCGCGACCGGGGAAGTAACTCGCGCTCACACATTGACGCCAAGTGACAGTAGTATATTGTGCGGTTTGTGTTTCCGGTGGCCCGTTATATGGAGATGGGGATGTCTATGGGCGTATGTAGTCACCAAAGGGCTTTTGGTAAGAGGTAGTGCCATACTGCATGCTTGCATGCAGTCGAGTTGGTCCGGCGAGGTACCTCTCGATTACACGAGACCAGCGACAGTGACAGCTGTGCTGTCGCGTTTCGTGCGCTGTGTAAGGCAGTGACCGATGGAGGTGGGAGGAGAAAGGAGGGCAGCCCGTCTGTATAGCCTCTATGCGGATGTTTGTGGGCGTCGATAGACATGAAAATGGCTCAGACTTCTTGTTTGCCCTCCTATACCAAAAAAAAAACTCCTATGCTAAAACATGTTTTTCGATGTCCAATAGCAATTCAAAATGTATTTTTATATCAGTAAAGCTTGTTTTCTTTTCCAACCACATTTTAAGATACACAGAATTGTAAAAATATCGAAAGGGGACCGCAAATGCAAATATAAGAAACCCTGGAAAGCAATTACAGTTAAAAACCCTATAAAAACCATTGAAGCGTTCCAACTTAATATAACTGCATAAAAAGTGCAGGTTATTTAAGCCGAGCAGTTAAACTCGAGGTTAAATAGTTATATACTTGAACCAATTCCGGAGGCAAACGAGCCGCGGTCACGTGATGCCAGGTGATTTATAGAAGCGCAGTGGCATGAAATTAGGTTAAGCAACGTCGAGTGTGGCGGTTTCGAGATGGGCGTGCGTATTGTGTCGCAAATTATTTTTATACGAACTTTCATAGTTTTTTTCATAATTATCATAAGTATCTAATGTTCCAGGGCTAGCTGATCAGAAAGACTGTCAAAAACATTTATATATTGATGAAAATCTAATTGGGGGCGATGTTAAAATAGTATAAGAACACTTAAATTTTTATAAACTTTTTTGTCTGTCAGTTTGCCTGTCTGTTTGTCTGTTTTTCCGGGCTAATCTCCAAAACTACTGGATGAATTCGAATGAAACTTGTGGGAAAATCGCTCATTCCTAAGGGAAAATCAGTAATTATAATATTATAATAGAACTATGCTACGCGAACGAAGTCGCGGGCACCCACTAGTCTTACATATGGTCATGATTTGGTGGCAATTAGTCCGTAAGTTAGAATACTGCTCAGAGGAAGGAGAATACTGTACCTAGAGATTTGAAATTTGGACAGGGGTTCCTTTCATGATTGAAGTGACCACTATGGAAGGATTTTTAGAAATAAGCATCTAAAGGGCTTATATAGGGGGGTGACATTTATATGGAATTTTCTCATTTCTGGACTTTTATGTATGAAAATAAATGTATAGATAGAATCTTGATTATAATAATTGTTAAACCATCTATCGAAAATTGATCGTACCAACACTAAGAAACCTTAAGTTTGTGAGCTCATGCACAACAACTTTCCTAAACATCATCACATGATAAAACGCATAGTTTACGATTCTATAAAGGACATACAGACAGTCATTTTAATACTATTAATATTATAAATTTGAATGTAAGTTTGTTACGTTCTCACGCCGGAACTACTAAACCGATCATCATAAAACTTTGCACACATATTCTTAGAAGCATTAGAAAGGACAGGATATTTAAAAAAAATAGAAGGGTCAAGAAAATATTGTGGCTGATATTGGAATTCTATTGCAGTTCTATTTGAATGTAATGTTCATATATTTACCGAAGGGCTTCACCGTGAGCGAAGCCGCGCGGTAAAACTATTATTACTATATAGATCAATGTAATATCCCAAATGATATGACATAAACTTTATAACAATATCTCCCCACCACGTATAACCCTCCGCATGTAATGGCACTTCATTATACACCATGATCCATGGTCCCCAGGTGGCTCGTACTCCGCCGGGCTGTACTTGGGACCCCGCCAGAACGCCCGGCCTAGAAATAGACGATTTTTTAGCGCTGCGTCATCTATAGAAATGGTTTGATTTCCCGGCAGATATTTAGTCATTATTTTGTTAATCACCAATGAGATGAATTGATTTTACTTCATCATCATCATTATCATTATCTCCATAGAGCGCCACGGGTGACGGACACTAGCCTCTTGCAACCAGCAGCTCCTAACCTTAACCAAGTCTTCAGTCCCCTGAGTTCCAAGGCCGTCCAGCAGTCCTTCTTCTGAAACGAGGCCGTCATCATCGTTAATTTCGTGCTGTGGTCGAACTTGTCCGAAACTGCTCGACATATTTTTATAGTTATCTAGACCACAACTACAACGCATCTTCACACCGGTTCTGTGGGTAGAGAGAGAGAACCAGTGTCATAGCCTCGACGTGACAACCGTCTTCCTGATTCGTAGTTTCTCTTCCTACAAACACGCCGACTCTTGACACTGTTACATATTGTACCAGGGACACAGGAAATAAATGGAGGTTTCAACAACAACACATCTTCACACTAGTCGTCTAATAAGACAGAGATTGATGAGTGCATTGATCACACTCTGTCTTGCTTCCTTCACATTCGTAAATGAGCTTCAAACAAACACACCTTCGAACAACACAATTTTCATCGGTGGATTTTGATGGGGTAAAGAAGAGCAACTGATATGATTATGTGGATTTTAATGGACGTTGGTACTCAATGTCAAGTAGAAATGGCTCCAACTGCCTCTCATGGTGAAAAAATGACATAAAAAGTCCATACAACACTCGTATGAATACTAGGAACACATGAGTTGTGAGTAGCTCAAAGTCGAAGCTAAAATAACCTAAATGTCCCTGAACGAAGTCTATACGACGAATAAGGGCCGTTATATAAGACAAACGAGCAGTTGGAGTTTTTAGTAACCCTACTTCGCCCTTTTGTCAGCCAATTACGTATGTAATACGTATTTTGGCTTAATTTAGCTACAATGTCGCCATAATAGGACCAATGATGATGAATCTATGCTTTAATAACTCAAATGATTTTAGCGGCTACCCTCAATAGCGCTAAAACATTAACTAAATTCTGGTCCGAATTTATGGGTTGTCGGGTGTTTTGGGTGACGGTAGGTCGGGGGAGGGGGAGGCTCAATTGGTGTTATCCAGGTGCGCTTATTGTCACCACGTAATTGGTGGGACAGTGACACTTATTTATATAGGCGCAGGGATTATAATTGTATGTGACGGTGGTGTAGGGTGACAACGTTTGCGAGGACTGTGGAACAGTGAAGGAATTTGTCACGTTTAATGGAATGTGCCTGTGAGGGAGAAGTGCCCAGGTCGAGTCAAATTCGGCTCATATGGTTATGTCTTAAGAAAATTGTCTGTATGTTCCGTACTTAAAATTATTTAACGCGTAGTAAGGATTTATTTTCACAACAATCTTTACGCCAGTTAAAACGGGGTATGCAGAGTACCTACAGAGTGCCATATATTCCGATCCCTAGACACTTCCTTCCTTAATTCATTAATAACTCTCTTCATATACACGCCGGTTGCGAAGTCTCTTGCCCCTCGTCCTCCCCTTGTCTCTTGATCAATCTGATCATGGTACGTAAATCACTGCCCTCTTTTCTCCACCCTCCATGGGCCATGGTCTTCCCTGGAACCTATATCCTCCCACATTCGCATTGTACATCTGTTTTGTTAACCAATATCTGCCATTTTCTCAACATGTCCAAAACAACGGGAGCTTTTCCTTTCTCATCTTTAAACGAACACTTTCGTTTATGCCTATTTTTTTACTTTGATAATAAAGTTGTAATAAAGTAGCTTCTTAACTCAGAAGCTTCCTACTCTTAGCTACCTTATGATCTCTAAATGCACAACCATTTTTAGGTTTATGTTTCTCAAATGAAGAACCAGAACCCTTACACTATCTTTATCTTGTCGTAAAACATAACATTTGGGATAATATAAGTATTTAATGGTAGAAAGAAATACATTTCAAACTTACATTTGTACATATTCTGTTTTGTACAAAATAAATACATAATAAAATGCGTTTGTCAACTTGTATAAGTTGTCGTACTCGTAAATCCCTTACCTGCACTCTACGGGATTTTAAAGAGCTTAAGCCCTAATCCCTAGGTCGTATTCAGTAAACGTCGATTCACATTTTCAACTCACTGAAACCTAAAATGTTGACCCTTAAAATGTAAATTAACAGAGACTTATTTACCTTTTTAGACTTTCTTCTTGTACAAAGGGGTAAACGAGATAACGGAGCCATTTTCCTGACTACCGACGCCTATTACAATCCGCATAGAGCTTATACAGATGTGTTGCCCTTACTCCTCCTCCCCGCGATTTGGGCCATCGGCAACATACAAACCACACAATACGCGACAGCACACTTTCATCACTTTACGCCGGTATCGTGTAAGCTATAACCTCCGCGGTCGTCCTCCCAAATCGGCTGCAATGCAACCCTCTAACTAAAATGTCCCCATAAAAAACATAAATAAGCTGTGACTTCGTACCTATTGGATTTGTTTATATTAGCATTCTCGACCATTTTTAGCTCCAAGGACTGTCCTCGCTTTCCCTAACTCATGGCTAACCCACAGAGTAAAGGGCTGTACATAATTAAAGTGTCTCTCTTATTTATAATCACCGAAACAATTACACGAGTGTGTGAAGGGCCCGTTATAATTTACACGACATCGTTTCGTGTTTTATTGTGCTGGTATTTGTTCTCTCCCGCTTCGCGTTTAAATATTAAACTCCTTTACATTTCTGTAGTCCTGGTATACGATGATGTATTTAACAGGTTACAGCTATGAAAATCTAACGAATTCATTGATTAACAAATAATCTCTTTTAGATCTGTGTATTCCTGGTATACAATGCGTGTTTAACAGGTTACAGATGCACTGCAGATTTATAGACAGAGATAGCTATAGAATGAAATTGACTGTACGGTCAATTAATTACAAAGCGATTTTTAATGCGTGTAAAAGAAAAAACTCCTTTACATTTCTGTAAACCTGGTACACGATAGTGTATTTGTAAGCTCTGCCTAATAAAGAGAGAGAGAAGAATCTAACGCGCGTGATGTTGCAACAAGTATATTATAGAAGGACCAAACGAGCAGTTGGAGCAGAAACAAGTATTATCCTGAATATCCGCAAATAGGATATAAATTATAGTCCTCCTTGAAACTCCATAGACCCTCGAAACCCAACGGTCTAACTGTCACTTCCCGCAAGTGTGGACAAGACGTACCTTCTCAGTCGTATCCGTCCAATTCTTATTATGTAAATAATAGTACTGAAGTAAAAATTTTACATATACGTAACAGCTACGTAGCGTGTTTGCTGATGCGAAGTCATAATATTTTTCCCCGCGTAACTCTGCTAAAGAACTTTGCTCTTACCGTTACAAAACTGTAGTAATAATAACAAAACGCCACAAGCCGGGCTAAGTAAATTCACATTCGACACCCTCCTTCACCCCACGCCTTATCCAAATATCAGCGTTACATATGCCGAGCGCGGATCACGCTTGGCCGCGCGTGAAAAGGGTGTAAGACAATTGTAACACCTGCTCGTGTGGTCTAAGGTATTTTAAACGCCCTACGAAAAAGGGTGCTATTGTTCAAACGGATAGATTTTGGTGCGTTTTTCTATTTGATGGACTTTCCTTACGTCCTTGTTTCTTTCTAAGTCTGTGTCCCCAGTAGGCAAACTGTTAGTGGCGGACTGCGTTTGGGGCTTATCGATTTAGTACGCCCTTTCATATATTTAAAATGGAGTGTCCACAGTTTGCTAGTTTTGCGCTAAATTTATACTGTTTGCCGCTACGTGCGACTGTCTCAGTTAGTGGCCGATTCATAGCAAAATAAACAACAGTTGGCTTGCGACCTACGAAAATTGATCTGAGTTTTCAGCTAACTCGAATTTCAGTTCGCCATTTTGTTGCTCACTCACTGGCCGCTAACAGTTTGCCTGCTGGGGACACAGCCTTAGTTGTTAGTCTTGCTAGCCTTAGTAACAGCTCTTTTCTTATCGCATAGGATTTTAATTTGAAACGTACGTTATCATTTTTAGCATCATAGTTTGTTCAATATAGGTGATCTTGTGATTGATAACCTTACAACTAAAGGTTCCACAATAAAATACGTGTGTGTACACTATTAATGTAATATTTATCATAACATACTCAAAATTAGCCTTATAAAGGAATAACATACTTAAAATGCGCCAAAGAAGCATTACTTTAAAAAAATCTTACTACATTTTTGTATCCGACATAAACAAAAATTTAATAAGAATAAGTTTAAGCTAGCACCGGAGGTCTACCCTCTGAGGACATACAAGAGGTTGTTTTACTAGAAATCACAGACTTGAATGTAGTTAACAAATGTACGCATATAAGTCATGCAGATATTGTTTTTCACACTAACTATCGGATTCTTTACAAGCCGCACACATGACAACAGAGTAAGAGTCTTACTAGAGAAACCTGGAATGCAACTTATTAATCTTGTAAGTACTAGGAGATAATAAGCAAGAGAATATTCACGGGTACAAGCTATTTTGTTTGTTATATGCTTCCCGCTACAGCCCATCGCTTGCGCTGCATCTATATAGTTCATATACGTCTAACACCCCCATAAAGTAGAATTCTGAACTGTTCCTACCTTTTTACTGTTATATCTTTATTTGACGTTCGAGAATCTGAATAACAAATGTTTGAAGTTTCTTTTGGCACGTTTACGAGTTACGAGTTAATTTTGACGGTGCGAACACGCGCCGACACCAAAAATACCGACAGATTTTTCGACTGGCAAAGAAATGAAAACGAAATTAATTTAAATGGAATTAATTTGATCGGGATAGTAACTCTTTTACACCAGCGTGTAGACAGAGCTACGTATTCTGTTACTGGGAATCCAGATAAAAAAATGATAGACCAGATTTCCTCATAATATAGTCAAAGTGTGTTATTTACATTGCCGCCAAAAAAACATGTAATTTCGTAATAATAACAAAAATTGCTGAGCAGATTTTGGCTAATCATCTTATTTTCACGTTCTCTTGTGATAAAAATGGACGCTAGTGAAACCGCGTGGCACAGTTAGTAAATATAATGTGACGGCTATGATTTCGTCTTTTGAGCAGTTTAAGAAATCTGGATAGGCCATCCTATGTTGTAAACACAATTCGACCGATTAAGCACTATGTCTGTTCCTATCACACGCACACGATTGTACCAGGGACACAGGAATGTAAGGGATATTACACGCGGCCACCCCGTCCACTCCGGTGAGCCGTAATCGCCGGGTGTATCCTTCACATTTGCTATGACGTCACACCGATGTAATATTTATAGAGTGCTAGTACACGCGTCGGGCGTTACCCGTTATGGGAGATTTACTTAGTAAGAGGTAGTGCGACGCTGCATTTGTAGCTGAATTGGGCCGGCGCGGGGAGGTACCTCTCGTTTACATGATACCGGGGTAAAGTGACGGCTGTGCTGTCGCGTTCCGTGCGGTGTGTAAGTAGCCGGTGGCCCGTGGAGGTGTTAGGAGGAAGGAGGACATCTGTATAACCTCGAAGCAGATTGGAATAATAGTCATGAAAATGGCTCCGACTGCTCGTTTGCTCTACTATAAAAAAAATGTTGTTTGAGGTGAGGAGGATGACGTTTATTTTTATTCCTGGATCGCGCCCAATAGAAGTACAGTGCTGCATTTACATCAAATGCTCACCAATATACTAGGGTTACAGGGGTGAAAAGGATATCACATAATGGGAGATTTATGATGGGCATCTAGATCTAATTATAGAAATGGCTCCGACTGCTCGTTTACCTCCTTATACTATAAAAAAAATTGTGGTCTGAGGAATGTAGCTGGGTCTGAATTACGTCCGATTCGATTACAGTGATACATTCACGTGTACCAAAATACCAGGGTAACAGGAGTGTAGAGGATATTACACGTCACAAACGTAGCAACGCATCCGGCGTTACGTTAATAAAGAGTTATGATAATGTTTGCGGCGAAAATACCTTTTTAATAGACGTCGGCTTCAAGGTTATACGCCCGTAAACTTTCATATAAACTGATTTTATGTCGCCCTAGTGCGATTTAGACTGACGCATCGAGGGTTCCGTACCAACGAGATCTACGAACATACAACTTATATATTTTTGCAGTATTAGTCTCTACGAGCGCTAGACTTGGGGAAAAGTATGATCTGACGAAGCAAACACAAGTTGAGAGAGATGTAAGTTAATGATAGAAAGAGAGACATATTTATTTCTCTTTCCCTCTCATAGTCAGTTATGTTTCATGTATGAAGTTTGACTTCAATCGTGTGGTATAAAACGCACAGATTTCTTTATATGCAGGCAATGCGAATGCAACGTTGATGTTCATTAAGCAAAATATACAATTCTGATTTGAATAGAAATAGTTTGATTTTATGTATATTCCATGCTGCAGCTGTAAAGTGACAGTTATATTACATTAGCTTGAGTAACCGGTGGCCTTTGGCTGCTCCAAAAAAGGGAATAAGGGGAGGTGTTCGGTTAAATTAACAGGATGTCTATTGACGTTGAAATAAAAATCCTGCCATTGCTAAATTGCTTCCGTAAAAAAATTGTAAAAGTTGACATATCTAAATTTGCGGTGATATAAATTCATTTTATACTAAATGAAGTAAATAAATAAGTTTGTAATTGTTCCTTTTTAGTGACTGAATTACAGTTTAACAATTGCAGCAATTAACGTTTTATTTCTAATGTAATTTCTTACTTCTTGTCTAATTTCCAGATAGCTAAGACAAAGTAACTTTAGTTTTTAATAACTGAGTGAATGCATAGAAAATATGCGGAATTGTCTGTATCTTTTGATTGCATAGACTTTGGAGTATGTTCTTAAAATATTTCTTGTATTTGTCGACCTCAGTATTAGTCAAGAACCACACCACGGGCGCTTGCAGAACGCGAAAGCATAATAAAATTAGATATGAACATTGTCTATTTTAATCCGTTTGAAATGTTAAACGCCATGAAATGGCTGTGTTCCCAGTATAACTAATGAATTTACACTAACATAATATTACGATATAGATGTACAACTAACTGCGCCCTGTGGCTACACCTAAAATAACCCACTAACCATTCCTCTGGGTACAAAAAAAGCATTTTTATACTGAGGGTAAACAAGCAGTCGAAGTCAATTAGTGCCGACGCTCATAGACATCCTCCTCCCCCGTCCAAGTGCTGGCTATTTACACACCGCCGAAATACGACAGTACAGCTGTCACTTTACGATGGTATCGTTCAAGCAATAGTGCCTCCCCAGTCGTGTCGGCCCAATTCTGCTGCATGCAGCGTGGCGGGGCTCGTTTGCCCCCTTATATGTATAAAAAATACTATAAACTGATGGATGCTTTGAAAGAGGGCTTGTCAGAGGGATCGTGCAATAAACATACAGCCACCATTTTAGCTGAATGTGGTGTTTCCCAATGTTTACATTAGGCGTTATACAAGGTTGATAAAAGCTAGAGGCGTTAAATGATACCACATATACTATAAGTGCCTACAGTTAATACGAAACTATTAAAGAAAGTTTACGACAAGTATACGAAAATACTTTTTCAAACAAGTTAAATAGCGAAAAAATGTTATCACTCTCTGTACCGGGCGGCTACAGCGAGCACAGGGTGAATGACCCCGGTCGGCGATAGTCGGCGATGAGCTGCGACACAGCGTGTACGAAGTGAGAAATAACTTTAAAAATTCCTGTGGCTAATCTATTGCTCCGATTGATCTGTTTATAATGGTGTAGCCTGGAAATGATACATTAAATATTATGTGGTTTCATTTAATGCTTCTCGCTTTTATCAACCTCGTATACTTACACAGAACAATATGCTAAGGACATTTGATATTTATTTTATTAATGAAATTATATATTGTTCTGTTTACTAATAAACGTCAAACGCAAATATGCCAGTTAAAAGTTCATATTTTAGCCATCAGTGTCCGTGACAGTCTAGAAACTAGATGTAGCTGTCAGTTGTCAATGTCACTGTCACTCAAAAGTAGAATCAACTAAATCGATTATAGTTTTATCGATTACAACTTTTTGTACAGAAAACTATTGTAATTTCTCTTTTTTTAGAGTTAGGCCTCATAGAAAAATGTTACATTTTCTTTAAACCATATCTCAAGTTCTTACAACTAGGCTAACTCTTGAGTTCCTAGTAACAGACAGCGAATTCTTAGTAAAAAGGTCCCGTTATCGCCCTTCAAGTGCGGAACCCTCGAAAGTACTTCCTGTTTCACGCTACAGCGACCTGACAAATTCAAATTAAGTTGACACTTTAATAATATTGCTTCCACCATCAAATAAAGATTTATTAACCGACCCCTCACCCATTTTGAACCTTACACCAAGGGGATAAAAGTGAAAATACCCCACCAGTGTATCGACATAAAATTAATATCCAAATTATGGGTTCGTTAAAATTATTACCAATTACAAATATAATAATTTACTGATGGAATACCTTTGGTGTTACAAATAAACTCCTTTGCATTTCTGCTAGCCTGGTATATATAGGTGTTGTTATGTTTCCTT
>LUGF01006863.1:8180-22331 GCA_001625245.1 Calycopis cecrops | reverse complement strand
GGAACGACGACTTGGTGAAGGTGGCGTGGAAGCCACTGTATGCAAGTGGCTCGTGACCTTAGGTGCTCTATAGGGGAAGCCTGTCTCCAGCAGTGGACTCCGACTGATCACGATGAGTATAAGTGTCATGGTGTCCGTCGTTAGGGAAATGCCGTGGAGATGTTGTTGATAATAATATCACACCTGTGTGTGTGTTCGATATGCAACTGAAGTTTACCGAAATGAAATGTTGTCTGAACACTGCGCAAGAGACGTTACAGGCGCAACAAGAGCGTAAGGCTGGTGTTATTCTTCACCGGACCTTAGGAAGAGGTGCCATGCTGCATATGAGGATGTAGTGCCATGCATGGTGCATGACATTACATCCTCCTATGCAACGGGATTGGGCCGGCACGACCGGGGAAGTGCCTCTAGCTCACTTGATACCGGCGTAAAGAGACAGCGTTGCTGTCGCGTTTCCCGCGGTTTGTGAGTAGCCGGTGACCGCGGGGCGAGGGGAGGGGGGTGGATTGGAGGGCAACGCATCTGCGTAACAATCATGCGAATGTCCATGGGCGTCGCTAGTCATCAAAAGGCTCCGATTGCTCGTTTGCCCCCATAAGCTACAAAATAAAAAAACCGGTCACTATTCACATAATTTTCCTATCTTTATTAAGGAAATCCAGTCTCATCTTAGCCGAATTTCGGCTACAGTGGCCGCCTTGTTAGACACTAGGCGACTGTCGAACATGTAATAGTTCACACGTGCGTGCGCAGATATAGAAAGACTATTCTATATCTGTAGGGCGGCCTATCTCTTATATTACTGTTCGGTGTGAAGTGCTGCCGTATCTCTTGCGTTACAGTTCGGTGTGTAGGGCGGCCCTATCTCCCGCGTTACAGTTCGGTGTGTAGGGCGGCCCTATCTCCCGCGTTACAGTTCGGTGTGTAGGGCGGCCCTATCTCTCGCGTTACAGTTCGGTGTGTAGGGCGGCCCTCGTTACCGTCTACAATTCGCCGTCGCGTTCGGTTAACGCACAACAATGCGCGACGCACTAACCGTATATTTACGACTCGTGCGATGAATCTATTTTGTTTTAAAAGGGGGAGGTTTTATGTTGAGGGGAGGTTTTACCTGACTGTGGAGATGGCAGTAATGCTTTCACACTACTTTCTATGGCTACACGCATTTCTGTGGCTTCTACTGGTTTCTACGGTTTGATGGATTGTAATGGTCATTCAGTTATATTGCCCTAAAATAGTGTATTTTTTAAATTTTCGATTATATTTATTGGTAAGTTATAATTTAAATGCCACCGAGTAGGTACTAATACATAGGTCTAATACCTACAATGTTTGGTAACATTTAGGTTATACAAAAAAGTTTCATCAAAATCCTATCAGTAGTTATTGCATGTGCGCTCAAGACACAGAATGACGTCTTCTACAGTTTTATTATATGTACATATTTATATTATATATATGTTTTTGAGACGAGCAGCTAGTGATTACCGGCCATAAACATCCAAAACCTAAGAGTCTTGTAGATGCGTTGCCGGACTTTAAGGAAATGGTAAGGTAAGATTGTTTTTTTAATGGCAAACAAGCAGTCGATCATTTTCTTGACTACCGACGACCATAGACGTCCGCATAGAGGCTATACAGATGCGCTGTCCTCCTTTCTCCTCCCTCCTCCACCACTGGCTACTTACACCGCACAAAACGCGACAGCACAGCTGTCACTTTACGCCGCTCTCGTGTAAGCGAGCGTAAGGAAATGGTTTTCTTGGACAATCCGAATAACGGGAAATATCGGGAAGGCAGCAAAGTCAAAGTCAAAGTCAAAAAGTTTTTATTCAAAATAGAATTACAAGAATTACTTTTTGAACGTCAACAATTAAATCTACCACCGGTTCAACCCTAGCCCTGTCCTGAGAAGAACCGGCGAAACAAACTCAGCGGGCCTCATGTTGTGATATGTAAAAATTAAAAAAAAATAAAATATAAAAATACAAATACATTTGCTTATTATTAATGATATACAATACAATTTCTAAATTTACAAAATTTATGGTACAGAAACAGCCTGGGAGGAGTGTTCTAATCCCAAGATGTGGTATCTGTCATATAATCTGTTACCTTATAGTATGCCTTACCACACAAACGCTCTTTAACAACTTTTTTAAATTTATTAATCGAAAGTTTTTGGACGCTTTCTGGGATCCTATTGTAGAGGCGTACACATTGCCCCCGAAAGGAATTCTTTACTTTACTAAGTCTATGAAATGGTATGTCTAATTTATGCCTGTTTCTCGTATTTATGTTATGATTATCATTTTTGGTTCTGAATTCACTAATGTTCTTTCTTACATACAATACTGGTATACACATAGCTGGTGCCACAGTACTGTTGTACAGTAAGAAATGGATGGCCTCTGCATTACAATTTATTATTTTCTCCACATCGATTCTAAACATGGAAGCCCTGTGAATAAGTTAACGTTTAGTACGTGTTATATGGGTCAAGAGGTTATCCGGTCAAGGGTGAGCGGCGCTGGCAGACCGAGGGTTCCGTATGGTCGCAGCGGTACAAGTACTAGCCCAGACACAGACGTGGCACCTCAATCAATGTAAAACCTTTTTACCTCATGTTATGTTGTGCTTTGGTTGGCGAATTTGAGAAAGGTCTTAAGTTGACTATGTGGGAAATAATAAATATTAATAAACTATCTTCCGCCCGCGACTCCGTCCGCGCGGATGTCGGTCTTCGCGTGGATGGATTAATTTTTTTCTACGTATTTTTCCAGGATAAAAAGTATACCATTTTATGCCCCGATATATTTATACCAAGTTTCATCGAAAACGAACCGTTAGTTTTCACGTGATACCTGAACATACAGACAGACAAAAACTTTTTTAATCGCATATTTGGGTTTTGTATCGATCCAGTAGGTAACACCCTCTGTTATTTATTTTTTCAATATTTTCAATGTACAGAATTTACCCTTCTACAGATTTATTATATGTATGTATAGATTGTATTGTGTTGTGACACATTTTGTTAAGTTTTTTAGGTTGTTTTAGCGATATAACAATTATTATCTGCCCCCCGCGGTTTCATCCGCGTAAATTTCGATCCCATGGAAAATAGAAAATCATCCCAAGGCATCCCATAGGAACATTTTTTAAGGGGTTAAAAACTATTCTGTGTTAATCCAAGTTGCTCTCTGTGTGTGCCAAATTTTATGTAAATCGATTCAGCTGTTTTTGCTAGAAGGAGTTACAAAAAAACAAACATACAAACTTTCATATTTATAATATTAGTAGGATAGGATAATTTACCTATCTTTGGTCCTTTATCTTCACTTGTATTTATCTACATATCTTTATATTTTGTACTTCGTAAACGATAGAAAAAAGTTTTAGCTATCGAACTATTTCTTTCGATTGCGATTAAAATAAATAAATAAATAAATTAGAAGTGTAACAATTTCTGTGCTTCGAAAGGTTGTAGATTTGATAAGAATATCAGCTTGATTCTTTCACATGTTCTTGAGAAATAAGTCTCGAACTCTCAACGAACAGGCGGACAAAAAGTAATCCTATAAGGGTCCGTTTTTCCTTTAAAGGCACGGAACCCTAAACACAGGGAAAATGCACAATACCGTGAAATAATTCCAAAAATAGAAAGCCGTTGAGTTGAACAAATTGCTCAATTCAATAATCGTGCTTTTATTTATTTGTAGATTATGTTTTATGCTAGATGTTGCTTGCTTGGCTCACATCTTTTGAAAATAAAACATTACTTTCATGGACAGACCTTATAGACCTTATAGATATTATTATAACAAAAATTATCATTGGTCTGGTCTATAACAACAACACACCTTAACTCCTGTTCCCGAACGATGTAGGCAGAAATGGTATAAGGAGCAAACTAGCAGTCGGAGCCATTTTCAAGTTTACCAACGCCCACAGACATCCTCATAAAGGCCATACGCGCTGCCTTCCTCTCTCCTCCGCCACCTCCATGGGCCACTGACTTACACACAGCACGAAACACGACAAAACAGCTGTCACTTTACGCCGGTCCCGTGTAATCTAGTACCTCCCCGGTCGTGCCGGCCCGATTCGGCTGCATGCAAACATGCAGTGTGGCACTACCTCATGCAACACATCACAGAACGTGACATGTCACGATTCTTGCGCACCTGCCTAGCTTCTTTCACATTTATGGGCCTACAATTAAGTTCAGGGAAATCCATTATTTAGTTTTGTGTGCAAAAGTAACAAACATACATTATACACATACACTATTAAGTATTTATAATATTGATATACATACAGATTGTACAGATGCGCTGCCCTCCTACCCCCTCCTCCATGGGCCACCGGATACTAACTCGCTGCACTTTACGCCGGTATCGTGTAAGCGAGTGGTCCGCATCTCTTTCCTGTCGTGCCAGGCCAATTTTCATGCAACTCAGTGTGGCACTACATCTAACTCTTGTGTAATATAATCTAATCTAATATATAAAATTAATCCTCCGAAACGGCTTGACCGATTCTCATGAAATTTTGTGAGCATATTGAGTAGGTCTGAGAATCGGCCAACATCTATTTTTCATCCCGATATTCCCACGGATCGATAGTTACGCGGGTGAAACCGCGGGGCGCAGCTAGTATGTTAATAAATCTTTCACTATTATACTACTGACCAGATTTGAATAAAATTAAAGTAAAAATCACCATCTATAATAACACAATCATTTTACAATATTAGCCAGCGCTTAATTTTTAATTTCAAACCTCTAAAAATGTCACGGGGACCGTGAAACTTGACGTGAAGCCGCGGATCACCGCTAGTGATCCATAAATCAGTATTAAAGGGGTAATATTTTAGGGCTTGTCGTGGCGGGTGGTAAATTGTCAGGGATAATGAGGTTTGAGTTTCGAGCCTTGTTAATGTAGCCTTCGGCGTTACGTGAGGTGTGATCACTTGGGCGTGGCGGCCTGGAGAGGTGGGTAGTTTTACAATCAGAAGTGGGATGCTTCGTGTGTATGTAGATTTCTGTTTCCTGTCTGAAATTGATGGTTTTTTTCGTCCATTTTGAAAAGTGAAGCCACGCCAGATGCACGCAGCAGAACGGGTTGCTACGACCGGAGTACCTATCGCTTATAGGATACCAACGTAAAGTGACAGCTGTGTTGTCGCGTTTCGTGCGGTGTGTAAGTAGCCGGGGGCCTATGGAGGAGGGAGAAGAGTGGTAGGCGACGCATCTGTATAGACGCTGTGCGAGAAATGGCTCCGACTGCTCTTTTGCTCCCCTTCTACTACTAAAAGCCTTATTAATATTCGGTGCCTTGTGTGTTACGTGAGGTGTGTTTTCTCTGGCGTGAAAGGCAGGTGATAAGGTGGGTAGTTTTACAATCAGGAGAGGGATGTTTCAATGTGTATGTAGATTTCTGGTCTTGCCTACAGCCTTAACTACCGATTTCAACGACCCTAGACCCAAAAAGAGATTTTTATATTACAAGGGGGCAAACGAGCAGTCGGTGACATTTTCGTGATTACCGTCGTCTATGTCTATAGGTTTTATACAGATGTGGGCAAGGCATCCATCCTCCTCCCACCTCCATGGGCCACCGGCTACTTACACGCCGCACAGCACAGCTGCCTTTTCACGCCATTACCTCGGCTTCAACATGCATGCAGTCTAGCACTACCTCTTACTAAAATCGTATTATTTTAATTAGTATTAATAATTTAATTGTATAATGTAATTTGGTGTCTTGTTTCCTCGAGTTTCCTCACTCAACACACCCAGCGACAGCTACATTGTCGCGTCTTGTTACGAGTCGTCCCCCAGGGCCCGAGCTCCGCGATGCATGTTGCATTACCGCGCTACCCGATACCCCACGAGGGGGCGCTACAACAATAATCACTTAAATCCCACTCACTTATGTTTTAATCCCGTAGGGGATGAAATTAAACGCGGATAGGGGACGGGGGTGGAAGTGCTTTACATTATTGTCGATCAGTTGCGTTGGGGGTAGTTGGAAGGTTATTTGATAACTTGTGCCTTATTTACATGAAAATGATATTGTATGTATATAAATTACATTTTTATTGTATAAGGGGCCAAAGAGCTGTCTTTTGATGACTATTAACTCATAATACATCAGATTACAGACATGTTACCCCTATCCGCCTTCCCCAAAAATGGGCCACCGGAAACTTACCATACAATATGAGGACATTATTTGCGGATAATCATGTGTTTGGGTCGTTCTGACCTGATTTGATTGCAACGCAGGATTTACTTAACTGATTATTTATATTATTTATGTACCAGGAGACCATAAGCTAAAGGATGTTATCTACCAAAATGCATTGCAAGTAATATTAAGTTGATATTGACTGACATACAACGTACAGCCGAAACTACTGCACCCGCTAAAAGGATGAAATAAAGGGGTGAAATTTATATGAAATATCTGTGATTTGTTATAAAAAACGCGGGTAAAACCGCATGCCACATCTAGTACTTTATAGTTACATTACGGATTTGGTTTCAATCTGAAAAAAGGGCGTTAAGTGATCCCCGACAAATCATTAGAGTCAACAGTAGACCCCCTTAAGTACCCACCTCCCCCTGGTACAGTCGTAAACACAATACGCAGTGAACTGGCGCTAAAGCGGGTAAAGGGGGCTGTACAGTGGAGAGGAAAAGTGATTAAAAAGGTGTCAGATATGAGCGATTCTGAAATGGAAATGTTACGGCCGGTTACTGTTTCACACGCTTGCTTGATTGTGTTATTTGAAACGTTACTTAAGGGAACCCATCCAAGAAAAAATATAATAAGAAAATCTTCGAAAAAGGGAATAGATTTTAATAAGGAAATAAAGTCATCTCCTGTATTGTTATGTTATCCGTGGCAAAGGGGGCTGTACAGTGAAGAGGAAAAGTGATTAAAAACGTGTCAGAGCAGCAAATAGGAGTTTACTCAAGCAAACGCGCGTGCAGCCGCATTGGACGGGCTCGGGAATGTACTTCTCGCTTACATGATAGAAAGAGACAGCTGTGCTGTCGCGTTTTGTGCTATAAATTGGAGGAGCAAGGAGGGCGGAGAATCTGTAAAATCTCTATGCGGCTGTCTGTGCGCGTCTGTAGTAATGAAAATGACTCCGACTGCTCGTTTTCCCCCTATACTATGAAAAAAAAAAGTGGTGAACGCTACGACCGGTTACTTCACACGATTGTTTGATTGTGTGACTCCAAACACATTTTCTAAAAGACAATAGATTTAAATAAGAAAATAATCATTTCCTGTATTGCTATGATATCCTGGTAACTACATTAGTTGTGTGCGGATATAATGTCATGTTATTTCGGCATTGTAGTCATAACTGACCGGAATGTGCAAATAATGCACATAATGCGACTTGCTTAGTCGACACCGGCATAAAATGGCTGCTGTGCTGTCGCGTTTCGTGCAGCAAGTAGCCGGCGGCTCATGGAGGGAAGAGGAGGAAGAAAGAAAGAAAGATTCTGTTCTATACTATTTTTTTTTTTCATCCAAAATCTACATTCCATGTCGTCCAATGTGCGCTCCCCTTATCCCACCCCTAAAGGTTGCGTGTTAGTCGATCAAATCAAATTGTCTCAGTCTGCTGCCCGGCGTCGAACCCCGGCCTAACGACATTGTCTCAACTAATGCCCTTATGGGGGCGATGGGATATAATTATAGACACACTTCGAAAAAGTTGCTTGTCATCCCATGCGAAAGTAATACACATATTGATTTGGAAAAATAATGGTTTTCTGTAGAGTCGATTTTAATATATCGGTAGTATAAAGGGACAAACGAGCATTAGGAGTAAGTTTGATGTGTACCAGCCCAATAGACATGCATTTATGAAGCGTTGCCTTCCTCTGTCCTCTCACCTCCACGGGCCACCGGCTATTTAAACTTCGTACGAAATGCGAAAGCTATTGTCACTAAACGCTGATATTGTGTAAGCGAGAGGTACCTCTCAGATCGTTTCAGCTCATTTCGGCTGCATGTATGCAGAGTGGCACTACCTCTTACTAAAACTATGATGATAATTTTGAATTTTGTATTATTATTTCGTTGGTGCCAGAATTGTCATTATTTTGCACAAAGAGGGTACCTAATTTTTAAATAATAATAAAAATATTTTTTTTAATTAAATGTTTTTTCGATAAATTTACTTTTAATTGAACTCTTTTAAGGTTGCATGTAGCCGAATTGGGCAGGCACAAACGTGGAGGTACCTCTACAAGAAAAACATGTTTAATTTTTTTTACACAATATCTATTACTATATGAGTAATTCGGTTCAGTTAGGGTTTATATGTTGTTATTTTCTAATATATTGGTACCAACTGGGGAAAATAAAAATATCTCTCGTTCACACTATTTGGACTACTTTACCACCCTACTTTACACTACTTTGCCATAATATTTAAGTAAAAATAATTAAATAATTTCTCATGTTGTTTCAGGTAATAGAAGCACAGAGAACAGAAAATAGACTGGATTTGAATAAACTTCTTTCTGAAGATGTAGCGTAAAAAGGGACAGTCGTTGATACGTTGCACGCGGATCGGGCTAGCGCGATATATGCGTGTTTACTATATTGTAATGCTACATGAAAATTACAAATATTGCTTTTTACTTTCTGAACTTAAATAATACTTTTTATTTCATTAATAAGGGAGGGAAGTAGCATCAGCTTCTTAGTAATTAACGCCCATAGACATCTGCACATCTGCATCTGTGTGAGCGAGACGTCATTCCAGCCCAATTCAGCTGCAATGAAACAACATGCCCTCATCTTAAAACCAACATTCCAATCACCATCTGCATCTACAGATAACACATCAATGTAACCGTTTTTATACGTCTTGTTACGAGCTATGGGGGTCCGGAGCACCCACGTGATCCCCGGATTTAGATCTCCTGCCATATACTGCGACCCTAGTACATAGTGGACAACGGAGGTGGATTTTTACATGTCATTGCTACATTGCAGACGTGTGAGGCACGCCACTGTGCTGCTGTCGCGTTTTGTGCGGTGTGAGTTTCTGGAGGCCCATTGAAGAGGAAGATAGGATGGTGACATAAAGTGCAGATTTCAATGAGTGTTGGTAGTTCTCAAAATGCTCCGACTGCTTGTTTGCCCCCTTGCACTATAAGAATTGATTTGTACGCAATTTGGAACACGCTAACTTATTATGTTATTCTGATATGAAAGCTATATATATTAATGTAAAGTTTCATGAAAATCTGTCCAGTAGTTTCGGAAATTAGACCGAACAAACGGACAAACAGACAAACAAAAAAATTAAAAATCATAGAAAAGTGTTCTGTTACTATTATAAAATCGCCTCCAATTAGTTTTTCGTAAACATATTCAATGTATAGACACTAAAATTTTACTGTTTTATTATATGTATAGATAATAGGAAAGTTAAAATAATTATTGTGGCATATATAATATATTGTAATTCTATTGCAGTTTGATTTGAATTCATATTTCTTGAAGGGCTTTAAAGGCGAGCGAAGCTGCGGGGAATAGCAAGTTATATATTTCCTATTCGTATTGAAGATTTAACAAAACATAAAACGTACAACATATCTTTTGCGGAACATAGATATCTTAAGATATATTTCACGGGCTAAGTCGGGTCTTATCGGGCCCATTGGTCCCCCCATGAGTTATGGGACAGCCCCGTTATCACCTAGATCATTTATGGGGTCCCGTGCCTGAAATACTAATAGGATATCCCTTTAAATTGTCTCCATTGATAGAAAGAATAGAAATGACTAGAAAAGTTTAGCTTTAAACTAAGAGTATTTAAAACTGAACTTTTGAAGTTAATTTTATGCCATGTGGAAAGTCACATTAATTACATATAGGGAGAAAGAAAGATACTTTTCGGACCATAGTGGGAAAAAAGAGCAAGAATTATTTGGTGAGCACCGTCATTTATGAGCTAAATCTACCCAAATCTGACGTGGTGGTGGTGAAACTTCATTTTTGAGGCCTTGTCATATTATAAGCGGGAAGAAGTCTTCAATCAATATAGCAATCACACTATCTCTAATGAGGTTCTATGGATTTTCTACTTCTACGTAAGTAATCTTTGAAGATACGTCATTATAAATTTTCGACTACTCATTTTTCCACTAAAAAAAAGAATATTCTGAGTCTCTCGCCGTCTCTAGTCCAGCCTCAGCTGGTCACACGGTTCAGTTTTTTTCGTTTCTTTTCCGTTCACTTTTCCTTAAATATGTTGTTTATGTTAGTCAAACAACATATCACCAGTCCCCTAGGGCAGGCAGAGACCACGCATCATGTTAATTTCAATTTTGCCTAAAACTTTGAACATACCTTCAATGTTTCGTTTTAAAAATTCATCCCCCAAGGGTGTTGAAAGGGACGGGAAATTTTAAAAATTACGACCATTGCTGAAAATCTGTGGACTCAAATTTGATCCGGATTCCGAAAGTCCCCGTAGACGCGGGGTCACAGCCCCAGGGGTGAAGAGATGCTGAGTTTGCGCAAGATACACAGATTTAAAATTCATTTAAGAGAGGGAATTTAATAAGAATTTCTGTCACTGGCACAGATATTTTATTAAAGTTTACTTAAAGAAACGGTTTTAGCGCGGTATGAAAAATACGAGAATCTTGTGTCACAGTGGCGGAGGAAGCTACAACAGTAACGCTTTTTTATAGTATGAAAATACGGATGAGCAGTCAGAGCAATGGCGCCTATAGACATCCGCATTCACAGATTATACAGGTACGTTGTCCTCCTTCCTCCCCTCCCCTCCAAGGGCCACCGGAAACTTGCACACCTCACCAAACGCGACAGCACAGGTGGAGCTTTACGCCAGTATCATATAAGAGATAACAAACCCCCGGTCGTGCGGATGTCTGTGTGCGTCGGTCATTGGTCGGCCCTATAACGGATGCTCGTTTGCCCCTACTACTAAAAAAAACAACAGAAAACTTACAAATATTAAATAACAATTACATGTATTCAACAGCACACACTTGCAGCGCCGCCTAGACCTTACTAGCTCGTTCAATTTCCTGTGCTAGCGTGTTGCTGACGCATGTTGCTGTCGCGCATCACATTTACCTATAGCATTTTCCCTCTTCTAACTAAAAACTAAAGTTGTCACACCTTAACCTCTTTCTATTTTCAAGTAATATTTCTTTATTTTGACTTTGAAAGTAAGCTGACGAATTCGTGACGAGAGCGTTACAAAAAGTGTGATCGGGTGAGGCGATCGGAAGTTGAAAGGGAGATATAAAATGAGTGAAGACAAAAAGAGAGAATATAGAGTTACGTTTCTTATATTACTGTACGAGTAAGAAAGAGTGCGCACTTATCTTTCTCCCTAGCTCTCATAGCCAGTTAGGTTTCGTGTAAGAAGTTTTACTTTAGTCGCTTTATCTAAGGCACACATTTTTTATAATATTTTTCTCTCTCCTAATATCTTGAGAAGTTTCCACCGCAAAAATGTTTCTATTTCTTTCAATCGCACACAATAAAGGACTTCCCATCACCGGATCCCGCCGCTCGTTTGCCGCGCCATAAAAACAAAGTGTCCACGCAGATTGTCCCTCGTCAATGCTCCCGAATCTGATGTGATGGATGTCCTACGTTTTATTCTAAAGAGGACAACCTACAAGCGAACATACCAAATGCTGCCAACTTCGCTCTTAACGCCTAAAGATTAAGGTCGAAAATCATTTGAATAAAAATAATAGTAAAATTGTAATACTTAATACGAACAAGTTTCTATTTACGAGCAGATTCGCTCTTAAATTGAGAGAATTACAGTCGAAAATCCCTTGAAGAGAGCATTAGATATTGTTGTAAAGGCATTTTGTGTGCAATATTATATTTGCAAGTGTGTATGTTCTTAACAATATGAGAATAAAGTCCAAACTCGAATGGTCTGTCGTGTTGAGTTTTGTGAAACTTTGCATACTTATTATTTCGGTTATAGTGGACCTTGTGTGGCTGTGGTAGGGGTCATTTTGGTGTGGTCGCGTGTGGGGGTCGGAAAATGGGTTTCCCCGAAATAGGTCACGTCTCAAGACAAAACCCGGGGTAATTCGATATATTTACCCATTTTCCAGGTCGATTTTCAGACTTTTCCAAATGACCTTAAATACTTTAGGTGATTTTGTTTTGTGTGGGGTTTCGTATGACAACGGAAATATTTGTCAGTTTATTTATTTCTATATTTGCCCGGTATGCGTACAATGCAGCAATCGCATTGGTACGCACCTTACAATTTTATAAAAAAATATTTCACGCCCGTGTCTACATAAGTGAAAATTAACCCGGTGGTACTTCCAAATTTGGATGCAACGCTGCAAGATCAAATAACTCTCTTAATCTCAGACTAATTGTGGCTGCAATGTAACAACAACATACATAACACGACAATAATGGTTCCAAGATGAAATTAGTTACCAGGATAACATAACACTGTAGGAGATTGCCGAAAAACCCTCCCCTTACGGTTTAAGATAAGGAGATTATGGAAGTGTCGGGCCGGGATAGTTGCTGACGTCAGCGGGGGCGGGGCCGGGGGGAGAGGATGAGGGATAGTGTACTTTATCCCTTAACAGACTATTTTTGACGGTTTTTTTAGCCACTTGCCGAATGGAGGTTATCAATTTGGCTGTATTTTTGTTCTTGTATTTTAAATTTGGGCCGTTTTGTGAAGTGATATATTCATAGAACAAAGTAAGGTTTAATAGGGTCAGTTTGATAAGTAACTACCAGTATATTATTACTAGTATAGTAATACAGAAAGACTTCATATTAATTGCTTCTCAACGGGGCATATGGCAATCAATGGAGCATCTACTCCAGTGCTCGCTGTGCCCAAGAACTTGCACATTCGAGGATCTGCTCGTTGCCAATGCTGCCGCTATAGATGTGGCACAGTACTGGGCACCTAAAATTTGATCAGCTGAACACTGACACGAGAAGAAGAAGAAGAAGAACGGGGCATGTATTTTTATTTCCCAATTAAGATTCACGTAAGATAGGTGGGACTGGTAAAGCTATCGTTTAGACTCTTTCCTCCTTATTAATAAACATAGAATAACTTTATCCAAGCATTAACCTAGTATTATACTGACATCTGTCAAATTCCACACTAATAAACACAAACAGTATGAAATTTGACAGATGTCAGTTTAATACTAGATTAATGCTTGGATAAAGTTAATCTATGTTAATAAATAAGGGGGTTTGAGTGTACACTTTGAGTGTATACTTTTGAAATAATAATTTTATTGATAATAGGGATGTTAAGTGAAGACGAACGGAATATTGATTATTTATTTTTTATTACATAAGGGGGCAAACGAGCAATCGGAGCCTTTTGATGACTACCGACGCCCGTGGACATTCGCATGATTGTTACACAGATGCGTTGCCCCCCTGTCATCCCCCCCAATGGGCCACCGGCTACTCACAAACCGCACGAAACGCGACAGCGACGTATCAAGTGTAAAAGCGATGTAGTGTCATGCTCCATGCATAGCACCACCTCCTCCTATGCAGCATGGCTCTACCTCTTCCAAAATTTGTGAACCGCACCGAGAGCGACAGGGTAGCCTAGGCAGGTGGCAATTAATGACCAACTAGTTTCCTGCAACCAAACCCTTGACACTTTCTCAATAATTTGTTCGTTCCAAAAAAATGACCAGCGAAACATCGTTTCTTCCAACCCACAAGCCAGATGGTAGGTGTGAGGTAATGCCGTGCTGTGTTGATTGAATTGGACCCACATGGCCTGGGAGGTACCTCTAGCACGACACAGTCGTGAAAAGACGGCTATACTGTCGAAAAATTGAGGTGTGTGTTTCCGGTGGCACATTGGAGTGCAAAACTAAGGAAAAACACGTGTCAATTATGCAGATGCTTACGGGCATAAGTAGTCATTAAAACACTCCAACTGCTCGTCAGCCCTAAACTATAAACAGAGCCAAGTACGTAAGAGAAAAGCATTTCAAATAAAAAATAAACACTTAACATTACAATATAATTTAACTCAACTCATAACAATAGTTACAGCGAGAGGGGGGGGGGGGGAAGGAGGGG
>LUGF01006791.1:18139-35442 GCA_001625245.1 Calycopis cecrops | reverse complement strand
AGAGCTCCGGTCCTTCGCGGATCTCTGAAGAGGTGTCCCAATTCATGATAACCCCACACTATCTATATACTGAAAATGTAATAAAAATATCTTGCTGAAGTTTGAAAGAATCTCCTTCATAGCTATGTAATGTTTAGTATCCACCTAGAATACATATATCAAATTAATAATAACCATCGCGCCGGCAGTCTTAAGATCAATACTATTCACGATGAAATGAGAAGGAGATGGAACAAGTAAAAGATTCGGATTCCTACCACCGTAAACGAGAGAGAAGCAGCAGTACAACACCGCTATAACGAGGAAATAGAGGCGATCCATTAGATATACAACTATCAATCACCGAGGAGATATGTACAAAATGGCTAACACATGACTCAAGTACCTACAGAGTCGAAGTACCTATACGTATTTTAATAGCATTAAATATCATTACTTAAGTTATACGTAGAGCACATCGTCGAATGCAGCCTAAAAGAATAAAAAAAAAAAACTCTCAAATCGCATTATGCGAGATTAAACCCGTTATGCCTATTTATTCAAGCCCTTCGTGTCCCTTGTCCAATATACAATAATGTCGCTGGCATGTAACTTCACCCTATCCTGTTTTTGTAACTAAAAAACATCTTTTTTATTATATATGCTAACAAAAAATCACCTAATAAGAAGTTTTTTTAAGAATAGTAAGTATGCAATCGGAACCTGTGGACGTATACGGACTAACATCATTAAGGTGGTGCAAGGTGCATATTTGTTATGCACCCCTTTTCCATCCCCCGATTAGCTACCGGAAACCCTCAATATATACCTATAGATAGATGTTGGTAGCATGCACAGCATGAGAAATGCTTCTCCATTCAACTCTTTTTTTTTCAGCCTATGTTGTCCCACTGCTGGGAAAAGGCTTCACTCAAAGTTCGCTTCTCCCATTCTCCCGTTCTCCCACCAGCTTTTGTCGAAAGCATCGAGGTCGTCCCGCCAACGTTTTCTCGGCCTTCCTCGGCGTCTCGCTCCGTGCGGAATACTTACGAATGAGATAATAATAAGGGTAGGAAATCTTTATGCACATCTAGCAAATACAACTGTAGAATTTTTAAAGAATATTTATAATTCGAATTCAGATCAAAGAGCGAAATGTCTCTTAAAAATCTCTGGCCAAAGATTGTTCTTTCGAAAATTCTTCGAGAAAATTCTGGAACAACAGCAAAGATTCTGAAGAAGGAGAAAGAACGTCTTGATGAAAGATGATAGAAGAAATCAATTGTTATTGTTTGTATGTAGTCAGCTCCAGTTTTTTTAATAAATTATTGGTGTAAACGAGTTTTTTTTACGAGCCTTTAATGAAAGAAGAAGTTACGTGAGAGGTACTTTCCTGGTCTTATTTTATTAACAGAATAATACAAAATACCAATAAGGAATACCAATAAGGATAGGAAATCTTAGGACACATTTAGCAGATAAACCCACAGAAGTTCTAAAGGATATTTATTATTCATATTCGGGTCAAGGAGCAAACGTCCCGCAAATGTATCTCAGGACGAAGTTTGTCCGCTCCGCAGTTTATAGCGACATTAAATTGTGCAGCCGAAGTAGTTCCAATATCTACGGAGTTTAGAATATTCGATACCTAATGAAGCTTCGAGAAGGTACTGGAATAAAAGCGGAGTTTCTCAAGTTGCGAAATTGAGTCTTTGATGGAAGGATATTAACCGTTAGTTTGGCGGTCCACTTGTGTATTATTATACTTTAGGGAGACAAACGAGAATTATGCGTTGCTTGATAACGTCTGATGATATACTACAGACTACAAGCACACGGTTAGACTCTATTCGCCCTTCAATGGCCACGAGAAACTCACAAGCCTCTCGCTGCACGACAGCTGTCACTTTGCAAAAGTATCACGTGAGCGTATCTGCTGGATTCTTTAACAGTATAATGGAGCAAAGGAGCAGTGGAACTAATTTTCGTGATTACCGACGCCCATAAAAGTCCACGTAAAGGTTATACAAATGCCTTACTGCCCACCCCTCGGCCAGTGGCTTCTTACCGTATGAAACGCGACAGCACAGCAGCTGTCAAGTAACTCCTAGGTCTTGCCGGCCCATTTGGCGTGGCCCTACCTCTAACCTCTTTAAATTCTACGACACTATAGTTTTAATGCGATATGTAGGGGTTTTACAATGTGTACTCACTCGATATATCTCGCTTCTGTTTAATGTCCACTCGCCGATACGTCCAGTAATTGAACATTATATGACGGCTAATTGCTAATGAGTCTTGATATCGTCGACGATCCGCTTTACAGCCGACGTGCCGACTACACGACACGACCTATGTGAATCATTTAGAGGCAGTACACGGTAATTGATAACTTGTAAATATTTCAAGAGATATTACCACTGCAGCATTGCAACCTAATCAGGCCGATACGACCGAGGAGGACTGGTACCTCTCACGTTAGGCTATCAAATTTCGTGTGATGTGTGAGTTTCCGGTGACAGGTTGAAGGGACGGATTACGGTTTTTCGACGCTTCCGAACGCCAGTCGATAATAATAAAGACCCAGTTGATTTTTATTACTGATAGTTTTATAAAATGTGACGATACCTATAATATAAATGTAGTAAAAAACAAGTGCAGAGAAAAGTTAGTATTTCTGAATTGTATTATTTGACATAGTAAAGTCTTAGCTATAATGCTTGCTTACTAATTTTATCAAAGCTAAAAAGCAAATTATACAATTATACAATTTATCTATTTTTTTAGACTTCAGGGGAGTCAAGTATATCTATAAGAATTCTTCACGGACTCACTTCGATAATCGAATAATATAAATGGTCATTACTCATTATTATAGAGTTCGGGCAAAGTGTGAGTTTCTGTTGGCCCATGGAGGTAACCTCTATGCGAGTGTTGATGAGCGTAGGTTGTCTTCAAAAGTTCTGAGTTTATCCCCTATAGGACAAGCTGTCAGTCCCGTATCCGAGCGGTGAGCTCGTTTCAATAATAGAGATGTCAAGGGAAATAGCGTGAGAATGTGAGTGTGTGTGAGAATTAATTAAAATTAAAAATACACCTCCTCGGTCGCTTAAATCGTCCTTCAATCTTAATGGCTTCTTTTGTGCACGTGAAAATATTTTCGCTCCGATCTAATTAAACGGAGGCATTTAAAATAATGAAGTCGTCCCGCTGCCGTCCCGCTCGGACGCAGTGGCCCCGGTAATTACCAGCCTCGCAGCGTGCATTGTCACGTCATGGTGTTTTCATTAGCCCGTGTAAACAATTTTAATCGCCCTCCCAAACACGCCGCACCCACGTCGAGGGTCACTGAACTTTTTTGACGGCAAAACAAAATGTTTGTTGTCTCACGTGTCGTAGGTGTCAATTGGGCAGGACTCTTGACGCGTGATCCCAAATGGAACGTTCTAATTTTGTTTGGATTTTAATTAAATTTGTTAGGGTCATCGTTTGTTAATGCCTCTTAATAATAATCACGTCCAACTTATCTCCAGGATTAATTTACTGAGCGGAAAATTAAATGTCGTAGGTGTGTAGATTGGGCCAGACTCTTGAATCTGAAGTAGAATGCCTATTATTAATAATAATAGCCTCAACGAGTCAATGCGGACTTCTATGGGCGTTGATATTCATGATAATGGTCCAACTGCTTATTTACCCGCTTATACTATGAAAAAAATTGCTATTAGTTGATCAAACTTGATGTTCTCACCCACAAACACTAGCCCCCTTATTAATAAACATAGAATAACTCTATCCAAGGAATAATCTAGTAATAAACTGACATCTGTCAAATTCCATAATAAAAAACACATAAAAAGTATGGAATTTGACAGATGTCAGTTTATTACTAGGTTATTACTTAGATATAGTTATTCCATGTTTATTAATAAGGGGGTAAAAGACTCGGCTATTTTAATCGCTAATTTATTACGGCTATTTTGCTATAAGTATAATGCAAAAAAGCCTCGGCTACTAATTAAAGCTTTTTTTTTGAGTTCGTGAGGAAATACCTTTGCGCACTCCCAGCAAACATTTTGGCGCTAAGGGCAACCATTTTTAGGCCTTATAGGGTTATAAATAGTCTACAAGAGCTCTCATAATATTTAACTCTGTAATGGTGTTAGTGATTGACCATTAAACCTTCAAAGCGGTGTCCTGGGTGGGTACCGATGGGGTAAGTGGGACTCGCGGCTGAACCCACTTAAACCCCGCGGGTGCCATCGACACGGATGTTACTGAGGTACCCCGGACTATCAGGAACAGGCGGAGTAGTAAAGCTTATTACGACTAGCTTAGCTAGCGGGGGTAAACGAATTTTTAAAATGACAACATTCAAGAAATATTAGACTAGAAATTTTCGGCAATGTTCAACGCCTCCTTTCCTTTCCGTTATAATATTTGAGAAAATATCCCAAAGTAACCATTTAATACGCGCGAAGTTTACTCCACTTTCTAAAATACAATAGACTACAGCCGTATTTATAAAGAAGTAATGACTAGCGGCTAAGTAGTTACTTAGCTAAACAATTACTTGCGACTAGAATTCTCAATTGAAGAATCTTATTTTATAGTGAAGTAATGGTGGTTACTTAGCTAAGCAAATTCTCAAGTAAAAGTCAAAGCTTGATGGGTGTTTCTCTCTGACAACGCTTTCTTCTTACGTTTCGTTTTGTGAAAATTCAAACGTAAGTTCTCAATTAATTTTATAAATATTCCAATAACGATAGATAAAATAACTAAACATGTATTTTTGTACAATATTTATGAAATTTTTCGACGTTAGACACATTTTGTAACTTTAAAATGAAATTTTAAATAAAAGAAATTTTGAATAAAATAATGTATCTTTGTAGAAATGGAACGTTTGACATGATATAATGCAACCAAATCTGATGATTACCTGTCATAATGCAATAGTCACATTACTATGCAACTTTTTATCTTACTTGCTTAATATATCATATTTTGTGCCTAGTTGTCAGACCTACCACCAAATCAAATACATTGAGTTGCGCTGCATATTTTATAGGTGCACGGATATCCTCCATCGCCAAGTAATACACTATCAATTTCATTATTGCCAAACATTACATTGATTCGTGAATTTCTAAATATTCTGCTATCATGAGTACTGCCTGCGCAACGCTACTACTATATCGTATATCATTAAGTTGGGACCGCCAACTACCTGCACATTGAGTGAAAAATACCCCTTCCTGTTTCGATACTGCTCTCAATTGCACCTACAATATTTTTGAGGCCCGGTGTTCTACCTATGCGACCGAGCTCCTCAAAATCATCTTTTATTTTTCTGAAATTTGTGGGAAATTTATTAAAATCATGCATCGACAATGCTAATGCACGACTCACTCTTTTCACTATGTGGCAAACCGTTGCTTGTGAAATGCACATAAGATCTCCGCAATATAAATAATATAATAATAATTGACATAATGGACTTATAGGAAGCCCTCTGCAAGTTTCTTTTTGTAAAGATTCAGCAACTCGCGGTAAAATTTTGTTTATAACAACATCTTTCAAAAACGGAATCGCCTTTAAAAAAAATCTTCAGTATAATCTTGAAGTGGATTCACGACACGAAAATAGATTTTCGGATTCCTAGGCTCAGCAACATCAATTTCCTCTAACATATCGTTGTCGATATTGTCTATTACAGAAAAAACTTCTTCAATACTTTCCATTATTTTAAAGTAACCTTTTTTTTGTTGACGCAGGGGAATGCCTATACGCACGCTACCCAGGAGCCCGGGTGGCTCAACCAGGTACAGTGTCGGGCTCGACAACTGGGTTGCCCCTACCGACTAAACGGTAAACCCCTGCGGGTGCCTTCAGCCGATAATATGATTGGAGGGCCCCGGATCTGAAAGCAACAGGGCGCCTCCAGTGACAGGCTGACCTCGATGAAAAGGCCAGACTCCTCCTCCTTAGGGACTGTCCGGCTGCCTTTGAACAGTCCCTAACTCCACGTTGGAACCGTGCAATGGGGTCAGGTTCCTATCCTAACCCATGGTCCCAATGCTCCAACGGAACACACCACGCCGTTCGTCCGAATCCACGCCGCCATCTGCTCATTCAGAGGGACGGGTGGAGGACCTCCGGCATTGGCTGGTCCCATCCGCTGGGTGGCGGACCAGCCATTAAACGGCCGCAGAGGACAAGGAGGACGGCAACGACACACCGCATCTCCTATTCCTCTGCGGCCCCACCGCCAACGCAACAGACGGTGCGCCCCCGTTCGGTCGCGAGAGATAGCGTGCACGGCAACGACACACCGAGACACCTCTCCTCCCGCGACCCCTCCTCCATGGACGCATCCAGAGCGGCCTCCAACGAAGCCCACCCGACGCGTCCCCACCCGGGATCCCTCTTGGTTCACCGTGGTTGTTCAAGCCACGGCTACTAAGCCCCCTCACCACGACAATGTGGAGATCCGTCGAGGGGGTATTGAAAGTAACCTCACTCAGTCACAAATTCCAACCAAAAATAAACACGACTTTCAACGCAAAAATATATTTAAAGCGATTGACGTTGCTTAATCAAAGGAAATGGTGACTATTACTTGGCTAAGAATTCTAAGATTTGACAGTTCTAACTTGAAGCAATTTCTTAACTTTAAAATAAAAATCGTTACTTGAGTAGTCACTTTTACTCAAGTAATTGCTTTTGCTTGTTTATAAATACGACTGTAATTAGGTAAGTAAGGTTTAAACAATCGAAAATCATGCCTGAAGTCGAAACAATTGTTAGAAGTTGGCTGGACTAGTTTACAAGTTAGCCGATATAGTTCATAGCCAGGCCTTTGAACGTGTTGACATTGGCCGATCCGATATCGATGTTGGCGCCGATACCGATATCGGAACAAGTAAAAGTATGGAATTGTTATAAACTTGACAAAAAACAATCGAAATGGGTAGGCACGAGGAAGGAAGCTCGCTCGTATTTTACGAGTTTTAGTGTTATTGTTTTCGGCGCAGATACCAAGGCACATAGTAAGATAAGTAGGTACCTACTTTGTACATCGTACCGATATCGGTTATCAGTCATAGAAATTTTTTATTTATTATTATATTTATTTTATATATTTGACAGAAAGAAAGAAATTCAATCCTAAAGAATAGGATCTACTAATGTTTTATATGGTAAAGTTTGTGAGTCTGGATGAATGTTTGTCATGTAAGAGATACTGAAAGTTTAGTTTTGCGGATGTCTATGGGCGGCGGTAGTCACTAATCACCTGCTCGTTTGCCCCTAAAAAAACGATGTTGGTGAAATTCAGCACAGGCATTGATAACAATCATGAATAGACGGAATGCAGCAAAACACCAACTTCGGGTCATTACAATCGGAGACCTTCCGCCTGAGAAAGCTGCTGAAAGCTACACTTACACGATTCGTGTGGGGTATAAGCTCCCATTGAGTGGAAGGCGGCAGAAAAGCAAGCTACATAGTATATGCAGTTTTTTTTGACATCTAAATCCAATTTCAACCAAATATTTGTCGGAATAACTTATATGATATTCTATCTGTAGTCTAGTGTCTAGTGCAAAATTTCTTCGAAATCCGTTTAATAGTTTTCTCGTGAAAGAGGAAAATGTATGCACAAACTTTCTTATTTATTTAAAGCATTAGCCACTTACACGAGAAACATTAATTCGTGTGATCTGAGAGTACATGTTCGCAAGTCGATACGATGTTACAAATTCAGCATGACGTTCCGAACGATCTTACATTGCACCCGTTGGTTTATTTTTACAAATGAACATGAATATGAATCTAAGATGTTATTCATTTAATTATACACCTTACAACGCATTACTATGATTCAATATCAGGCCCTGTACAGGTTGTTAAATTATGTTTTTTCATTCATTACATTTTGCATCAGTAGTGACAACTATGCTAAGCTAAAACTGTCGCTAAAATGAAAACTTTTTAGCGGCGGTAGACAGGAAAAAATTTGAAATCGCATCAGCAAACATGCTGTACGCACGTCACACGTAGCACAGCAAAGTGGAGCTACGCTAACTCGTAGCTACAACAAATAGCGTGTAGAAGCTGACTCTAACTTTTATCGACAGTCTCTATGACTCTGTGCTTTTGCTTCGGTATATAAACGAGTTACTTGCTGATTGCGAGGTTTATAAATCCGCATGAATACATGTTATGTGTACCTAAATATAAAAGAAGTATCTAGAGTAGATACTCCTACGTACCTAAAAGATATATGCTGAATGCATTCGCTATAATTAAATATAATGCACAAAGGGCGTTATGGTTACAAAAATGTAAGAAAATACCTTAGTTAATCAAAAAATACAAAATAAAATATTATATTCAGAATGAGAGAAAATCTATTTTTGAACGTAAAACCCTCCTCACCTTTACTGAACTTACGTTCAATAAGAGTAGACCTATTATAATACATTCGGATAAACGTATATTCGGAACATGTACATAGCTCACACAACACACACAACACACACAAATATACATTATATGATATTTATATATCTATGCCTTTAATGAGATAAAAGCGTGGGTACATAACATGTAATTATATTATATACATACATGACAATGAAGATAATAAAGCGGGTAGAGAATTATCACAAAAACAAAAGATTGCGAATGGTCAAAGCGTTGTAATTAACCATCCTTGATAATTTGATAATAGCCCTCCTCGTACAAATTTGCGGCCGAAATAAAAGTAATTATTTACAAGGATAATAATATGTATATTTAATATCCTTTTTTGCGTTGGTTAATAACGAAGTTAATAAGGTTGCGTTTGCTACAAACATTTTCTCTGTGCATATGAATAACGTAATGTATTGTGTTTATCTTAAAAAAGTCTTTTTAGAATTGCCTTTTTCAGATGCCCGATGTTTAGCCTAAAGTATATATCCCGTGCTGGATAGTTTCTGCCCGCTTTTTGTACTTTATAAATAATTTAAAATTGTTAGGCGCCGAAAATAAATTTTCTGTAATTCCATAAAATAAATTACTTGTTTACTAAACTTAAAATAGAATGAAAAAGCTACAAAATATAAGTTCTGTAAACATATTTTAATTACAACATTGATAGATTAAAATATTTTGGTATTATTCCTAAAGTGCCCTACTCTAAATTATGTTTTTTTTCCTGATATAGTCTTCGTCAAATTATTATATCAGTGGTCGTTTTGATGCCTAAAATTTCAATAGATTACCCGTAGCAGTGAAATAATTCAAAAGACCGTAACATTATTATTTATAATGTGCGATTACTGTGGGCAGAAGTGAAAGCCTATTTGGTTAGGCATTTTATTATTATTAATTACTACTTTTATCACAATTTTACATGTACATAGGTATTTTTTCTAATTTTATGCATGACCCAGTCCTTAAAATTTATGTCAGAAAATTTTAATGTCACTTAATAAGTTCTAGGGTACCTTAATTCCATTTTGCTCATAACACTAGGGTTCGATAACTAAGATAAAGTAGGTATTGATCTTACACAATATTTCATATGTTTTACCGACGCTTACACGAGACCGGCGTGCTGCAGCTGTGCTGTCGAAATTAGTGCGGTGTTAAAGGAGGTCAGCGCATCTGTACAGCCTCTATGCGGATGTCTATGTGCGTCGGTAGTCAAGAAAATGATTCCGACTGCTCGTTTGCCCCCCTATACCATAAAATATAAGCAATATCAGTTAACGTTGATAAAAAAACGAACTTCCTGCAAAAACTGTTTAAAGTATGTACCAGTTTTAAAATAGCTCCAGTTAGCTCTTAAAAATCCAATTGAATAAAAGTATATTAATGTAGTTTATAAATAAACGGGGCCGTATTCCCCGGCCCGCCCTGTTTTTAGTTGTGGAACAACTAAATGCGGCCCTGGACAGACAGGGCCTGCGAGTCACAACAAAAGTCCATTAGCAGCGGCTATCGAATGGATTAATTAATTTACACTTTACCGAGGCCGGCCTTAAGATACTGTTAGCTTATATAATATCTACTTGAGTATATTTCGATCTTAGGGTGCTATGTTACATTGTCACAAAAACACTTCGTATAATAAAATCTCAAGTGCTTGTCGTTGTTGTACGTACTCCTCCTAAATACTTTCACCGACTTTTAATGAATTTTTGACATAGACCTTATTACGGGAATAATACTTATGACGGTGAACCATTCTGCACAAGTTTCATAAACGTTAAAAAAATCGGTGCTACATTATACGTGTTAGTCTGGAGTTGTTAGTATGTAAGTTTAAATCTCAGATCAGACTAATACAGCACACTATAATTAATTTAATTAAAGTGATGGTTGTGACATTTTAAAATCTAGATGTAGATATTGTAGATGTTAAAGTATTGTGTAACGTAATAAATAAATAAATATCTGTGGACTTTACACACCGCGTTCGCCTAGCCCCGTGCCTTATACCGTAAGGACTTGTGTTACGGGTACCAGACCACGCAATATATTTAATATGTTTTATAAATTTAAGAAAATTTATATATTTAAGATTTTTATTATATAAATATACATAATACATAGATATGACCAAGGCGGGATTCGAACCCACGACCCCAGGCGCAACATGCTCCACTTTTCCGAGCCCTGTACCACTGCACCAGCCTGGTCGTCAAACGTAGAGATTAAAGTAAAGAGTTAGGGTATACGGGACGAAATAAGTAAAGTAATAAACTTTGAGTTAAATTCTTTATATTTTTCCTTCAACGGTTAAATAAAGCTCAACAAAGAAAACATACAAAAATGAATTTAAACTGCCGTATTTATTGCCTTGTAATTATATAAACTGTACAACTCTACGATTAGCGTTTAATTGTTGCACTGAGAACATGCACGCGCCGGAGAATAAGTAAAAGAAATTTGAAATTGCACGGTGTCACGAGAGCCGTGCATGCTGTAGGGAGCATGGAAAATAAATGTTAATGTTTATTCATGCACCCATGCCATGTTCACTGCTAATGTAGATGGATGTAAAGGACGCCATGTTGGTCCTAGTATATGTATTTAATAGCGACGTGATTGTTCATAGAGTTTATTAAATAATTTAAACTGGTTTGATGATGTTAGTATTTTTAAACACGTTTATTTCGAACTAGCTTCCGCCCGCGACTCCGTCCGCGCGGATGTCGGTCTTCGCGTGGATAAATTCATTTTTTTTCTACGTATTTTTCCAGGATAAATCCCATTTTATGCCCAGGATAATAAGGTATAATTGTACCAAGTTATCGAAATCGAACCGTTAGATTTCACGTGATGCCTGAACATACAGACAGACAGACAGACAGACAAAATTTTTTTTAATCGCATATTTTGGTTTGGTATCGATCCAGTAACACCCCCTGCTATTTATTTTTTCAATATTTTTAATGTACAGAATTGACCCTTCTACAGATTTGTTATATGTATAGATAACTAGATTCTAGATTTTTAGCGATGACAATTAACACCCGAAGAGTCCATGACTATGTAGATGTGTTTGCCCTCCCTCACTCCATCCCTCCTACAGGCTAGTGATACCTCTGGCGGATTTGGCTGCTATGAAACCTAACACTGCTTCTTAATAAATTCAGGTATAACCGCAAAGAACAAATAAACTAATAAGCTCAGTTGATATTAGCTTTATCTCATTATATGCTACTTGATCATACACTAACTGAGCTACTTAAGTTGCTGAGGCTGACCAAACACACAACATCCCTACGCAATAAATTATACATTTTTAATCTCTACACAACAATGATATGGAAACAAACGATCATTGAGTGACCAGTTGTCAGGGCGACCCCCTCGCGTTCCCTAAGTACAAGGGGCGATCCGTCCTCATCAGGGGCGCCTCAGCAAATAAATATCACATTATGATCATAAATATACTGGTTGACTGCCTCCCGGTCTAGTGATAAGCATGTTTAACCACAGACGTGAAGTTAGGGTTCGAATCCCGGGTGGGACCAGATATTGTTATTGGAATTTTACAATTTGTAATGACAGTCCGGAATCAGGAAGTTGGCGGCGTTACACCCGCCGTGCCTTAGGGAGCACGTTAAATCGTTGGTTCTGCGCCTGATTTCTCCCCGGTCGTGTCGGACTGCCATCCTATTGGAAGATCTGAATAAGGGAATAGAGAGTGCCTTTGTGTCTGCGCGCACACTTCAGCGCTATAAATAATAATATGTCTTGCGCAGATAGCTCGTCTCTATTGAGAATATCCGTAGCAGAAATTCGGCTAGAAAGACATTATTAAATATACTGGTTATTTCCCTTGTCATGGTTATGTTTGAAGGATTTTTTTTCTAACAAAACCTGTTGCATGATATTAGCAACGCCCTATGTACTGGGCTGAAGATCAGAATTACTGGAAGCGCTACAGCACCAAGACAATCATGGAAATATAAAACAAGAAAGAATAGACGACCTAATCACGCAGTGAATGTAAAATATAAGATAAACGAGCTGTCGGAGGCTTCTAGTATTGCCTATTTACACCCACATGTCAAGCAGACATGTAAACCATTTTGTCTCATCTCCTTCCCATTGGCTGGAAATGTAAAGCATAAGCACCTAGCGACGTTACGGTAGGAGTGAAGAGTGCTCGATTATGTCGCCCAGATTCGACTTAACAACATGAAAACCGTTGATGAATGAAATCGGCATTAGCTAGTTCCCTATTGGTATACAGAAAACACAATGTAACATATCCCGTACAATTCACATTTGTCTTGTTGTTTGAACGTATAGAATGTTAAAAAAAATCAAAATTATTATCATCATGAGAATTTTCCGCGCCCTCGTTTCGTTTAATACGCTTAGAATATTAAATGTAAACGTAATGTACATACGAAATGAAAAGCATTAAAATAGTATTGAGTCCACTGCACGTATAAAGATAAAAATATTTCGCCTCCCGCTGAACATAAAAATGCATATTTTTCCTCCCGACAAAAACTCTTGACATTTTTTTCACACTTTGGAGTTTGTCCAAGTTGTTGGAGAAGCGGAGACCGGCTTAAGAACTTCGTATTTAAATAAACATTGCAAGGAAACAATACGTTTTTAATATTGTTTTTACAATAAAGTTGGCAAACTACGGTCAGTATGTAATGGCATTTGCGCATTATGTCGAAGGGATTTATTAAAAGCAGTAAACAAAAAGAGTTAGTGCTTTGTAATATATTGCAGCTGAATAGCAAATTTTTATAGTATAGGGGGGAACGAACCTGTGTAGCCTCTGTGCGTATGTGTATGGGAACCTGTAGTCATGACAATGGTTCCGACTGCCCGTTTACCCCATTATACCATAAAAACGCCACCAGGAATTCAACGTACGAAACGCAACAGCGCTTCTATGAAGGTGACGAACACGCTGGTAGATGTACTTTTGACGTTCAGAAAGTAACTTATAATTATATTTTAAAGAAAATGTATTTTCATTTCTTTTCATTTTAGGAACAAATCGTATATCATATCTTACAGGAGAGTGGTCTTTTGCAAGTTGCTCGCAATATAATGCTGGAGTCAAGTTAAACAGTCGTAGTGTTAATGTAGGAGTTTACTACAGTTTTCTTTTTTTTTTATGGGCAAACGAGCAGTTGTTGCCATTTTCATGAATAACGACGCCCATAGACATCTGCATAGAGACTATACAGATGCGCTGCCCCCCTTTCTCCTTCCACCTCCATGGGCCACCGGCTGCTTACACACCGCACGAAACGCGACAACACAGCTGTCACTTCACGCCGGTCTCGTGTAAGCGAGAGATACCTCCCCGGTCGTGCCAGCCCCATTCGGCTGCATGCAAGCATGCAGTGTAGCACTACCTCTTACTAAACAGTGCTAACAGTGACCACGTCATTAAAATGTGATATCATGTCAGCGAGAAGCACCTCTTAGTCAACGTCTTACAATAAAGCCAATATACATTCAACACCATAAGCTCATGTAACACTGTCGTAGAACTCACATTGCCGCACCATTCGCGACCGAGTACTTCGTCCGTCGGACATCCGCGGGGTGATACATGACGTCGCTCGTAAACTTCTCTTTATTGCTCTTCGTAAAGTGTCATATAGTATTTGTGTTTGGAAAAATCGCAAAGAATAGATTCGGATTCTTTGCCCGTAAGCTTCTTGTTGTTTATGAAAACATCATTTTGGCAGTAGCGAACTCCAGTTATGAAAACCGTGAATCATTAATGTCCACATGGCTAATGTTTATATTGGTAATTTCTCCCTATTATGTGAGTATAACCGTAACGTAGCCGTAATTTTAGGTCTGTATTTGTGAGCCACACCGGTTGTGCCCGATTTTACTGCAATCAGCTACACGCACTATAAACGTTATATACCTACTCATGACAATATACTCGCTACAGGAGGCATTATTTAGTTAGCTTGCATACACCCCATGATATATACGCCCTATACCCTAAAAAATACGCTTCAACTGAATCTAAATATATTTTTGTTCCTTTTTCGTAGATGATGAATATCAAATATTTTAGCCGTAAAATTTTAACATGAAATATTTTCTCCTGTGAAAACTAGTAAATACTGAAACTATCAGTTGAATTTGTTGAAGAGTGATTCGAGTGTATTACTATACATATTATATTAGGAATACACTCGAATGATTCTTTTGTATTTAACATGTATATTAATTAAATAACCTTTAAGGGTTCTATTGCCACTTTGTAGCCCGTTTATTACGGAATCTTTCGCTAATTTAACGATTAAAGCGGTATTATTTCATTTCGTACAGAATGGGAGTTTCCAGTTATCTGTTAGAGGATAGGATATTAAATAATTAATTTTATAATGTAATTAATTTTCCAAGTTCTATGTATCACGCAAATTCATTTTTGATGAACCTAATAAATAAAAAAAAATAAATAAAAAAATAATGCAAGATGTCTCCATAACAATTACGCGGATATCTTTGGGTGTGGATAATCATCGAAAGATTACGTCAATGGATATGCATAACCTTTGTTTGTTGATAAGGATGTATTTGGACGTCGCGATCTCTAGTCTATAACCATCAGATACTTTTTATTTGAATGCTGTAAAATAAACTATTCTCCAGTGTATGTTTGTACTCAGTATAAATAATTCATTGAAAATAATTTTACTTTGTAAAAGAAAGCAAGTAACAAAAGTTGAAACCCACAAATCTAAGTCTTAAGGTAAACTGTCACCACACAACCTCCACCTCCAAGTCCCCGCAAGCCATTTACGGACGGAAGCCGGGAGTCACAAACTTGGACCTGGGAAGTTCGGACTTCGACTTGGTAGTTTGTATTTGGCGATCCTCAAATTGTCCTTTCTAAGTTCAAACATTTTGTTCAAGATGTGTTGACGCTAATTCTCGAATACCTTTTTCTTTTTATTTTATAAAAAATATCTAGAGAGTGTATTGATTGCTGATTAAATAATAGTTATTATTAATATGCAAACGCATTGCCGTCATTTTCTCCTTCTCTTCAGTAAGAAACTGACTAAACGGTACGAAACACGGCAGCATAACAATTATATAACTATGGTCTCTTATGAGCAAGTTGTTTCTTATACGTGGTTTCCTAAAAAAAACCTCATACTCTTCTTTTGGTTTTATTTTTTTTTCAGTGTGAATACTTAACCAGTCCTAGTTGCAGTAGGAACATTCATTCACAAATCTCAAGAATACCACTAATATAAACACAATGATCACACATTTAGTTGCGCAAACAATTCTATTTTATTGAGCGTCAAGGAGTCAAATTATACAAAGGGCAAATGTCAAGTGGTCACTTTAATTGCCCATAAAATCAATGAATTTTGTTGTCGTAGTTTAAAACTATTTTTGATTTAAACTTTTATGGGATGGAAGGTCAAATGAATAATTGCAGTCATATTGTCACCAAATTAACGGCATAGCTTTTGTTTGTGGAGTCTCTTCTATTAGGCCCTGTCCTCTGCTAATCTCTTTAGCTCCTCGTACGTTACGACATTCACCTTCTCCTTCAGTTGATCAACATATGTTCTTCTTAGCCTTCCTCTTCCTCTCTTTGCTTTTTTTTACTTTCCACTATAGTTTTAATGAAATCGTGCGGCTAGAGGTGGCCAAACATCTCTCCTCTTCTCGCTTCCAGCGCTTTTAGCAGAGTCTTACAAGTTCTAAAATCTCGTCATTCGATGACTAATAAATAAAAAACTTCCATAAAGGCGATTTTTAGAAGAAATTGCGAGAAGCTAACTGAATCTCGAACGCGGCTCGTGGTACTATTTTTATAAGAAGAGGAATTAAGAAAAGTAGCTCAGATTTTGTACGGCGACAAGAGTGATGACCGTTGATAGTTGTCGTGTGTTGAGCGAAACCCCTATAGTGCAACGTATATTATATAATTCACTAATTTCTGACTTTTTCGGAGTTTCTCTACCAACGAACAAATAATTGAATCTTTCCAAAAATTTCATTTTACGGTTTCTCTGTTTAATTTAATATTCACCATCGGTGAGCCCAAGGGCGTCGTTAAATGCCGGACCTTGCGGAGCCGGAAAATACACCGACGGCAAAATATTTTAAACATTCTGGAAAATAAATTTTACTTCTTTAATATAAGCTATATTGTTATAAATTTAACTCTTTTATAGTATAATTCTCACGAGAGACTTAAAACTGATTTAAAGAAATATATGTATGGAAAAAATTAAAAATCTGTTGAAAATTGTTGCTATTCTTTATTATTGAAGCCTTTAAAAACATGTTTCTATATTAATATATAAATTAAGTGTACATTATTGGAACTAATAAACTTTTCAGTAGCATGTATAAGTATATTAAATAATCGAAAATATGGAGTTGTCGTTAGTTTTAATTAATAATTTATGAATGTACTCTAGTTATTATACAATACAGTCCTCAATAAGAAATGTATTGTCTGACTAACGATGGATGAGTTGCAGGTTGGCAAGAGTAAATAATAATGAAATTAATCTCCCTAATTTTTAAACTTTCGGAAACACGTATTTGTTATGTGCAGTCAGTCGGATTGGACTGGAATAATTAGAGACGCTTACTATCTGTTTACGAGAAGTTGGCACCTACCTCGCCGCCCAGCTTCCTCATGAAATGACGTCGTAAGCAACCGTTGAAAAAATATTTCAAGATTTATTTTTAGTTTCCAAATTAGGTATAAGATGTGACATTTTTGGAACTAATATTATTTATCCTAAATTGCTTGAAAATTAATATATTTAATATTAATT
>LUGF01006791.1:354-18033 GCA_001625245.1 Calycopis cecrops | reverse complement strand
TTCAAAAAGCAATTTTTTAAATTCTATTTTGAATAAAAATATTTTGATTTTGATTTGATTTGATAGATATATTTAATACAGTGCAGTAATTGCAGTAAGCATGGGCGTTTTTGTTTTTGTGCGCAAACTGATATTAATCCGACTTTAGATTTCAAAATCTGTCTTTTAGACATCCGATTTCAATAACCAGTAGCCTCGAATCCGCCAGTTCTCTTACGTTTGTAGATTTCGATAGCAGTAAAGTGTTTTACGATTTATTTGCAATGATTCATAAGATCAATATTTTTTGTTTTGTTTTACGTATATTAAACATTTGTTTCCTGAATTAAACGAATTACTATTATTACTGCTTCATTATTATAGCATATGAGAGCAGTTGGAGTCATGTGGTGACTACCGTCGCCCATTAACATCCGTATATGCGATTGTGTTACCCTTCTTCATTCCATCCCCCCAATGGGCCACTGGCCACTCATAAACTACACAAAACGTGACAACATAGAAACCCCTTTACGGCGGTATGTAAGCGAGAAGTACACCCCAGTCGTGCCAGCCAGAATTCGGTTACAATGCAGCATGGCACTACCTCTTATTAAATTGTAATTCGTAAGAAAGTCAAAATTGTGCATTGAATATTTTTTTAAAAGAATACTTGGGGCGTGATCTACAATGGATATCGAGGCCAAAAATATAGTTCTTAGAATTTTTTCTTTTTCTTTGTCTGTTTGTATGTAGGTATATCCAGGCTAAACTCAAAAATTACGGCATTTATTTACTTCAAATTTTGCATGAATATGGTCACAAGTCGGGTCAACATACAGGCTACATTATCTCGACATTTCCACGGGATCAAAACTTATGAGGGTGAAACCGCGGGGCGCAGCTAGTTATTAGACTTCATGTAAATCGAAAGCATTCCGAACATGCGATCTTACCAAGCGTATCAAGAGTGTGACAACTCGACGTGAACGAAGTAGTACGTAATACTGCCGCCAAGTGTCAGTGATACTGTCATGTTTCTTGCAGCTGGTGAGTCACCAGTGGATCATTGGAATTGGTAAAGTGGGCAACACGTCTGCATGATAACTTTGCTTATTTCCATAGGCACCGATGGTTCGCTCCTTTATACTAAACAAACAGGGAAACTGGAACTTTAATAGGAGCTTGTGAGGCGAGCCTTACTCTTAAAAGTCAACATTTGAATAAGAACAACAGCAGCGGCCAATTAAACAGCCGACAGCGCGTGTTCACACTCGCGCTCACACTGAACAGTCGCAGATCAGATCGGGCGGCTGCAGTTTGTAATTGAGTGTACGAGCGGGCGGCGAGATTATCACTGGAGATCGAGTTGAGTCGCCAACAGCAGTTTTAATTAAAGAGGGATTTACGTTGAGATGTTGATTGAGAAGAGAGAGAGAGATGCCTCCACTATTAGTAGTAGCGGAAAAGTGTTTATTAAACTTCGTATCATTTCTTTTGTAACAAACATTATAAATAAAAATACTCAACATAAATTCTGTATAAAAATTATTAAACGTTTACATTCTTTGATTTGTTTATGCCATCGATGATTTTCTTAACTTAATAATTTCGAAGATTTGTGTATCCCTGAAATCATGTTAGTTTGTAGTGTATATAGAAAACAAGTAGGTAGTTGGACCTTATTGACGATTACTAATGTGTGTTTATATAGATGCTATTCACTCCTTCTCCTCTCTCTCTCCTCTTTTCTCTCCTTCTTCTTCATTGGGCCATCGGAAACTCGTAAACTGCACAAAAAGCAACAGTTTAGCAGTTACTTTACGCCGATCTCACATGGGCGAGAGATACCTCCCTAATCATGCCAGGCCAGTTCAGTTGCAATGCTTTATATTTACCGAACCAAACCAATTTGACGCAGCCTAAAGACACACTATGTTATATTTTCTACTGGTTTTTTAAGGCATAGCGGGGCAAACGAGCAGTCGGAGCCATGTCCATGACTACCGACGCTTATAGACATCCGCATAGAGGCTGTCTTTATCTGTAGAGACAGATGCGCTGCACTACTTCCTCCTACCTCCTCCATGGTCTGTCTTGACTATAGATATTGTTTGCTAATCTTGCATTGCGATATAACCAATGTTTTCTTTCTCTCTTCCTCCAGCTCGTTACTCCCTCCTCCTTTAGTGTAAATACTAAACCGAGGCATGTGACACACACACATACAAAGCTGTTAATTATCTCCGGTCCGGCTTCTATGACGGAACGCTTTTACGCCAAATTGGAAACAGCTCATGGTTTATTCACAACACGCACGCATCGCCAAACTAAACGGACCCCTGGTGTACGCCAGTCCGATACCACCCGTGAGGTTTGTCCACAAATACTGGACCATGGTAAAATTGTCGCCGAGCGCGCCCAATTCTATGCCATTTAATTCCCTGCAAATGTTTTTGATTCATTATTAGAGACCTAAATTCGCATGTGAGGAGACCCAGAATGTATACGTTTGAAAATGCTTTGACGCTTAGCTGAGAATAAACATTAACGGTTTTAGTACATACAAACTGATAGTTATGGGCAAAAGGAACGCAATATGCATGGATGTTAGTAGGAGCTGGTAGTTCAAATATCTCCGAATCCTCGTTTGTCCTTCCCGCTATAAAAAGATATGATAGCGATAAAAAAAAACGATGTTTAAATTTCATTTTCGTCTCGTGGTTATATAAGTGCACTGCCATATTAATATACGTACATCTACACATATTACACACACGTAGTAGATTAATTAACATTTCCATAGGTTAAACTAAATACACATACACATAAATTCATTCGTCGGCAATATATCAAACGTTGCAAAGAATAAATTAAACGCTAACCATTTCACGAAAAGGATTAAACGTATTAAATTGTACCCAGTCTTTTACGGGGAGGTTAAAAAACGTCCGGGAAACGAAACAATACGAGGATTGCAGTTAACTCAGCACAATGTTTGGGCAGCGCACACTGATACACTTGGTTTATACGGTCAGAATAGAAAATTTATCGCTTTGTAACAATAGAATGCTTAATCCAATTTCGCAGACCCTCGTGATTTAATTCCGCCGGCTCGCATGAGTTTTGAGCACACAATGGCCATGTTGTTGCTTGTATTTAATGATATTTCTATTAAGCGGTTTGACCTAGGTATTCATGATTTTAGTATATTCAGAATATTTTAGTATTTATGGCATTATGATTGAGATTTTTGTTGCTTATTTGTATTTAGTAAACTGTAAAATAGTATTCAATGGAGTACTAATGTACTTAACATCTTTGTTTAGAATCATAATAGGAACATGAGAAACGCGCAAATTAGATGTACCAATTTATAGACTTAGTAAAGTAAGGGAGTCCTTTCGGGGGCAATGCATGAGCCTTTTCAATAGAATCCCTGAAAGTGTCGAAAAACTTACAACTAATAAATTTAAAAAATGTTAAAGAGCGTTTGTGTGGTAAGGCGTACTATAAGGTAACAGATTTTATGTCAGATACCACATCTTGGGATTAGTACCCTCCTCACAGGCTTCTGTACCATAATTTATATTATTGTAAATTGGTAAATTGTATATCATTTATAATATGCAAATGTATTTATATTTTCATATTTTTCACTTTTATATTTCATCACATCATGAGGCTTTGTTTCGCCGGTTCTTCTCAGGACAGGGCTGTGGTTGAACCGGCGGTAGATGTAATTTTAACTTTCAAAAAGTAATTTCTATAATTCTATTTTGCATAAAAACTTTTTTATTTTCATTTTTTCATTTTCTCTGAAATATGATAGCGAGGCCAGGCTGTCACTGTAGATCCTGGGCCCTCCAATTTTAGCAGCTGAAGGCACCCGCAGGGGTTTAGTCGGAAGGGGCAATCCAATTGACCGCCCGGGCTCCTGAATCCTGGGTAGTGTACGTAAAGGTATTCCCGTGCGATATAAAAAAAGGGTATGTTATATTAACACACACCTAGTTAAAATGAGTAAATTTGTAATTTTATTTATACACAGAACTAAATCAGACTAGACAAGAACTAAATCTATTCGATGTTTATTATTTATAACCACTTAAATCCAGTAATTGCTCTCGCTTCTGCAGTTGACGTTTGTCTGTCGCCCGAAATATGAATAGCTCCAAAATGGCGTCCATCGATACGTCAGTGATTTCAATTTCGGCTTATACTTAATACCGTCGCCGGAAATTAAATGAGTCTTCACCTGAATTGTTTTGTAGAAGCTGGAACATCGAGGAGGAAATTAGAGTCTTATTTTAGTTCTAGAAGCGATTTATTTGAATAGTGACATTGTTTTAGATGTAGCAAAAGAGGACAACGTGTAGTTATTTGGTGAAGAGAGACGCATAGTAACATACGCATGGTTATAATGCGATGCCCTCCTCCAATGGGTCACGGTCTGCTCACAATTCACATACAAACCCATAGTTTTTAAGGCATTTTTGTTAGTCTCTAATTTCGTTTTTAAGGCATTTTTGATATGCTATTCTAGATATTTGTCTTGTTGTTATAAATTCTAGGTATGTATGATTCTTAAATATATTTGAGTGCAATATATACAAGTTAATTAGGTTCGACGGAGGAGGTACATATAGCATTAGAACTAGACTAAAAGGTGTAGAATTAAAATGCCATGCTTCCAACAAAAATGATCTTGACAGACGCGCAGGCGACGGGTACTGTTTTTCCTTTTTGAGTTACCTGTTGCTCTGTCGTTACTGCTGCAGCTACTCACACACCGCACGAAAGGCGACAGCACTGCTGCCGTTTTGTGCCAGTATCGAGTAAGTGAGAGGTACCTCGCTGTCGTGCTGGCCCAATCCAGTTGCGTGCATGATCAAAGCGTGGCCTCTTACTATAACATCAGTATTTCGTTAGTATTCAAATAGTTGCTGATGCATTGCATTGCTGATGACGCTGCCATTGAAACATCGATTTACGAACAAATCGAGGTTCCCTAATCGAATAGAGCGAAGCACAGATTAAAATTCGAGAGCAACGTTACATGAAAATAGGTTTAGTAATTGAAAATCTCTATCACGTACAGGCGATATGTCAACTGGAATAACTCGCGAGTATTGATGTACACCGAGAGCCAGCGAACGTAAATATGTAATGATCCTCGACCCATTGAAGTCGATTCAAAGTTTTTAAGTACAAAGTAGGACAAACCAACGTACAAGTGTTGAGGAACGTTTATGCGTTCTATGTGGCCTTTTGGGGGAGACGGGCAGAAGTCAACATACCTGCATAATAATTATGCGGGCGTCTAAGTGCGTAATGAACGAAACACTCCGAATGCTCGTATATCTATAGACACTTTATTTTACATATAAAAAGGAAGTATAGGAATGCATATATGGAGGAAAGTTTTTTAGTATATTTCTAACCAATTGGCTCCGAAGCTAATGAACTGATTTTAACTATTATATCACTAATAGATAGCTACATAATCAAGAAGTTAAGAATTTTCTATACTCGACGCGCAACAAAGTAAACACAGTACGTTTACTACCTACTTTAAAAAAGAGTGCCTATCAGCTTCGTCGTTATTATTTTAAAAAGTTTTTCAAGTTAAACTTTTTTGTATCGACATCAAAAGATTTCAACTGGTTATTTTTTATAACATTAACTCTACTGTACAATAAAATATAGCGCAATGTGAACCATATTAACGATCCCTTGATATCGAAATCTGTAAATATAATTTAAAAAAATAATAAGAATTAGTTTATTATTACAGATACTCTATTTCCTCATTATCTTTCAAGGTGTTGAAATGCGTAGACGTCAGTGTTATGATGTTTCAAAAGAATTATATTTTTGGATATCACGGTCATTTATTTGTAAGAGGCAGTGTCATGCATCTGAATAGAGGCTGCACGGCCGTGAAAATACCTCTCGTTCACATGATACTACCGCAAAATGAGATTTACGTATTTTTAAGGTGACCCATTGGAGGAGAGAAAGAAGGCAACATGTATAATACAAAAACGCAGGTATCTACAGCACCGGAGGTAGTCGTCTCGAGGTTCTGGACGCTCGTTTGCTCCGCAGATAAACCGCCCAGATGCAAAGAATGGGATTAGGTACGGTGGTATCATGTTAGCGAGAGATATCTCCCCAGTCGTGCCGGTTCAATGCGCCGTAGTGCAGCATACCATTCAGTAAATCTGCAACTTGCGCCACTTCTTGCTTGTTTTATTCAAACTCTTTTATTTTATGACGTTCAAAATAGCCTTGACATTTCATAACAAAGATATATTTTAATAAAGAAGCACGTCATTAGTTCAAAGGCTCTCAAGCTATTCTTTTAGACTTTTTGACGACATGTTTAAGGGTGCTTTTGAATTTTTTTGTTACAATGGTCGTTTGTTTTTAAATTATTGACTTGTAATAATTACAAAGAGTGTTTTTATTCTTACCCAACTGCGTCATACGAAGAATTGTAATGTATGAGACGTTGTTTAATTTGTATATTTTTTTTTGTTTGTGAAAACTGTGTATATCAGCCACGCAAAAACATCAAAAAATCTCCAAATAAATCGTTATGTATCACAACCGTCTCATTCCCAGCGAATATTCGTCGCTGGCACGTGCTAATAGTGTACGTGAAAAATGTCCTCCATCATAAAGAGCGTCGCTCACATCTGCCGCCTGATCCACGAGCCACGTACACGTCCCCCCTTTTCATTATGCGCCGTCGCTGGCTCTCGGACTATAAAGAGAGCCGTTCTAAACATTACCCACTTTTATTGCGCAAAAGTGTAAAATTATATTTGTTGATTTGTGACTGGTGACGGGTTGAAAACTTTCAGTGTGTTGGAATTTTCGTGATTTAAATCGCTATGAAACTGAACTAGCAAGGTATTAGAATTGGGCACGACTGCACGACGACGGGGATTACCCTCTCTTTCTCTTACTAACACGATACTGACTGATATTATAAGGGAAAATGGGGGAAATACATCTGCGTAGAAGTTGTGAGGATGTTTATGTCTGTAGTTATCAAAAGGCTGCTTGTTTGTCCTCTACTCTATAAAAATAGAAGTGTAAAATGATAACTCTTCGTCGTGTTTGCGGTGTGTAAGTTTAGTAACGTAGTATTAAAATTACAAAGAAATTCTATATTACTCCAAATAGTGTAATATTATGTCTGGGCCAAAATTAATTCAAATCCATTTAAATATTTTTGTATGGCAGAAAAACAAAATATGTACATACAAACTTTCTAATATATATGGCGGGCGGCTACAGCGAGCACGGGGTGAATGACCCCGGCAGGCCATAGTCGGCGATCTGCTGCGATACAGCTAGTACGAAGTGAGAAAAAACTTTAAAAAATTCCTGTGGCTAAACTATTGCTTCGATTGGTATGTTAAGAGTTTAGCCTGGAAATGATACACTAAATACTATGTGGTTTCATTTAATGCCTCTCGCTTTTATCAACCTTGTATATTATATGTACTAGGATTGCAGTAATATTAATTCATCCATTCTCCTTAATCTCCTCTTATAAATATTATCGCAGACGAAGGCAATAAAGTCATAAGCAGACCAATAAATTTACAAAAATAGCTTAAAAAAAATTGAAATTATACTCAACATGCCCGGGCGCCAGCAGAGTGCGCCAAGATGCAAATACGATGTGACTGGAGATGTTATACAAGATAAGATAAAATCTTGGCGGCCAGTCTGTAGTGTTGCAGCATTGTCGCCGAGGCTGACGTGAGAGTAACGATACATCTCGTATGTGATAAGCTATCTATAATATATATAAATATCTCGTAAGTGCCAGAAACATTTTCATGACTACCGCCGCTCATAGACATCCACATAGAGGCTACAGATGCGCTGCCCTCCTTTCTCCTCCCACCCTTATGGGCCACCAGCTACATACACCTTGCTTACATCTTATCAGATTTGCTCGTGCTTCTACTGGCGTAAACTAGAAAAACGCTAGAGGGAGTCGGCGAATACTAGAGCCCTCTAAACATCCATATAATTGTTATACAGACGTGTTGCTAGTTACCCCCAAATAGGCTACCTCATTAACAGCATGGCACGCCATTGAGTAGCGATCATTTTTGAGGCGGAGAAAGAGCGAGAAGCACCTCCAGGTCCTGCCAGCCCCATTCGGCACCTTGGCACTTATAGCAATTTCAATGTTTTTATGATATAGGGGGTAAACGAGCAGGTGATTAGTGACTACCGCCGCTCATAGACATCCGCAAAACTATGTGTCTTGCAGACGCGTTGCCGGCCTTTAAGAAAGAGGAATGCTCTTTTCTTGAAGATCCCTAAGTCGTATCGGATCGGAAATACCGAGGAAGTCAGCTGGTTCCATAGTACTGTTGTACGCGGTAAAAAATGGCGTTTATATCGCACAGTACTACATTTAGGAATATCGAGCGGTGTGCATGGAACTTTGAGTTCTGTCGCGATGTCCTATGATGGAACTCAGCTGCTGGTATTAAGCCGAGGAATTGTGCGGCCATGCCTGAAATTTCTTTTCACTTTGGCGGGCATAGTGAGAAGATCGATAAGAGGGCCTCACAAAACGCGACACACATGATAGCGCCGCAAAAATGACAGCTAGGCTGTCGCGTTTCGTAATATTTATAAGTCTCCATTTGCCAATTGGGGAGAGGAGGGCGATAATACATCTAAATAGCAAGTACGCGGATGTCTATGGGCGTCGGTAGTTATTAAATCAACGCCCCGACCGTTTGTTTGCTCCCATAAACTATAAAAAGTTTCTGTGTTCAGAAGCGCTAGTGTAAAAGCTCGCGATGATCATGATGATGATAAAATACAAAAAGCTTAAACAGCCCTTTGTTAAGTTTCATTCCCGCGACCTCTAAGGGAGTTTGAATTTATGTTGGAAGTTAAGTGTGGGGCGGGAAGGGCGTGTAACCTGTTTGTTCGTTGTTCATCATCAGCTCACGCACACAGTTCAATAGTTTTTGAACATGGAGGAAAAAGTGAAGTAAGAAGCTGGCAGTTGTACAGGGCTCGGATAAGCGGAGCATGTTGCGTCAGAGATCGAGTGTTCGAATCCCGCCTTGGTCATGGACGTTTATCTATGTATTTATACAATAAAAAAAACTTAAAGAGGAAAATATTTTTTTTTGTCAGAAACAGCCATCCGCATAGTTATTAAGCATATTACCCATCTTGCTTCTAATATTCTGGCTATCCATAAGCCACAGATTGTAAAGATGGATGGCACAATGTGACAGGACGTCTGCGTACTATTTTTGACACCTATTGACGTACCATCATCGGTATAGACATTGGGACAATTTGCTATGAGGTAAGTCAACTGTCAACTCCGCTATATCATCATATAAAGCGCAGATTACCCGTCATTGTCCGTAGCCATATTTCAAGGCGCTCGAACGCTCGTCCATGTTTCCCAGTCCTTAAGTTATTCTAATGACCGTTTAAGGAAATATTTGTTTCGTTATCAATTCTCGTGGAAACTGAATTAAATAAAAGTTACCTATGCATGCGTGTATGTCCTATTGAATAATAGTGATGAAGATATCATTTTAACGAAAAACCATGACGCGTAGCTGCTATTCTGCACCAAAGTGTGATCAATACTAATGTCACTTATATATTATACCAGCTGCGCCCCGCGGTTTCACCCGCGCAAATTTCGATCCCGTGGAGTATCATCCCAGGGCATCCCATAAGAACACTTTTTCGGGATAAAAACTATCCTATGTGTTAATACATGTTACTTTCTATCCCTTCCCATTCCTTATTAAAAAACACAAAAAAGTATGGAATTTGACAGATGTCAGTTTATTACCAGGTTATTACTTGGATATAGTTATTCTATGTTTATTAATAAGGGGGCAGATGTGTGCTAAATTTTATGAAAATCAGTTCAGCAGTTTTTACGTGAAGCAGTAACAAACAAACAAACATACAAACTTTTCAATTTATAATATTAATAGGATTGTATATAACGAACAAACGAGCGATCTTAGTCTTTTGATTACTGCTCTTGAGATTTGATTACAACACCCCTTAGTGCCCTCCTTCCCTAATCCTTCAATAAGCCGTCAGCTACTCACCATCCGCCCTACATAAGTAAACATTTCTTTTCGTTTTGTATAATATTAAACAAAGTTTATTAACCAATTTCACGAAATGTCGCGGTGCAAGTATCTCATCAGTTAAAGCGCGCATTAACCGTCATTGTCCACCGCCATATTTCATAACGCTCGAGCCTCGTGTACCGTCCGTGTCTCCCGGTACTTAAGTTATTCTAACGACCGCTTACTCCGTACAAGTCCACAATTGCCCGTAATTATATCCTATTATCGTTACAATCAAACCCCGTCAGCTGGCAATTTTCAGTAATTGAAATTTGACTAATACCCGCCGTATAATAGAGTATTTTATGGACTTGTCGTATAAATTGTGTTAAATGCTGCAATAGTTTATAAGTTAGTGTTCGATTTAATGAACATTTTAACAGATTGCAATGCACTAAAGTTATAAGACAATATTTCAAAGACTTTTGTGTCAAAGTCAAGATTTTAGTTTGTTGCTACTAGAAGGCAAAAAAGGTGACCCTAAAAATTTGTGTTTTATATTAGAAGATTAATCCTGACTTGTTCACATTTCTGTGACACTTAACTTTTTATTTTTAATGTAAATCATGAACTATAGGGTCCGTATAAGTGAACCTCATTCAATAACGTCATATAAATAGTCTAAAGTATTTCTATAGATTTAACTGCCTAGGTGAGACGATACAAGAAAGCTAACGAAGGGTTCCATACCATTATCTACGAAAACGGGAGCTTATCTTTTAAATCGGAGCATAAAAATCATGTTTATTGTATGTATTGTATGGGGGCGCCCCTTAAATATTCATATTATTTAATATTTTAGTATTTGTTATTATAGCGGCAACAGAAATACACCATCTGTGAAAATTTCAACTGTCTAACTATCATAGTTCATGAGATATAGCCTGGTGACAGACGGAGGGACGGACGGACGGACGGACGGACGGACGGACGGACGGACATCGAAGCCTTAGTAATAGGGTCCCGTTTTTACCCTTTGGGTACGGAACCCTAATAAAACGTATACCGACTTGGTATAGCTCATTCTTTTTCAATGAAAAACGTAATTAAGTAAGAAGTGTAAGAGAGCAAAAGTGCAGTTGAGGATCGAATCATTTGCTTTCTCTAACTGATATGCAACTTTTTATGGAAAAACCTTATGGACACTACAAAGTTGAAAACAATTGTCACATCACATGACTTAGTTCCTTTCTTCTTCTTCTTCTTCTTCTTCTGATTGCAATTTGGGACTATCAAATGTCGATATTTAAAAGATATAATTTCAAAGAGCTGGTAATTTACATATAATCCTAAATGCATAATTTTATTTCCATATAAAAAGTATTTAGGTTGTTCCAGACATAATTATATTGTAGGTATATGTATGATATAATATGTGGCAAACTCTATCAAAATACGTTAAATACTTTTTTAATCTTACTGAGAAAGTATTAAAATAACAATTATACATAGGACCTTTCCCCTTAATAATATTAGCAGGAATCGCATCATAATTTCTTTCATAACCGAATATCCCAAACACTCGGCGGTGATGCAGGCGAGGGTTCAGCTACCTGGGTATAAACATCATAACTCTAGCGATATAATAGCTATTATTAAGAGCCTCAGACGGCGCAAATAATCGATCCTTTGTGTAGCTGAAGTCAGCGTACCGGAGAAACGATAATTAAAGATGCCTTCATACCTCCGCAAAAGTGACTCAAAAGCCTTCAGCTTAATGAATGTCTGTGGAATCAAAGAGGAAATATCAATGTACATAGGCGCGTCTGTACAACGGGAGGAAAACAGGGAGGTAACAATGTAAGGCGGTATTAAATTAATATAATTTGCTTTAAAATAATCTCTTTACTTATTTAATAATGCTAATTTAACTTATATCAGGTTTTTATGGTATAGGAGGCAAACGAGCAGTTGTAGTCATTTTCAGGACTGATGCCCATAGACATCCACATAGAGGCAATACAGATGAGCTTTTTTCTCCTCCCACCTGCACGGGCCATCGGCTACTTACACGCCGCACGAACGCGACAGCACAGCTATTTTGTGTAAGCGAGAGGTACTTCCCCGATCATGCTGGCCCAATTCGGCTGCATGTAAGTACGCAGAGTGGCACTACCTATTGCAAAGGTAATCCTGTGGCTTAATCGCAGCCTGTACCAGAGCCTTTCGTTTACAGAACACCTCTTCAAAGTGATAACCTGTAGTTTGGTGTGCGAATTTCCGGTGGCCTAATTGAGGAGAAAGAGGGAAGCAACAAGAAACAACATATCTATGTGTACAAATACAACTTTAATTTGATACAATTTTAACAAATTTAACAAAAAATCGCATTCACTGATCATCACTAAGAAAAATTTTAATATGTATTTTCCTGTTCGATTTTATGCGAAACTGCAATCCCACTATTTCCATTCACAAACAACATTTACATACAAAAATAAACTATATGGTAATTGATTATATTAATCATCGCATATCAATTGAGTTGTCAACAAAAACGGCAATGATCAATGATCACGGGGCGACGTGAATTATCGTTTTTATTAAATTTCCATCGGATGCTCATTAAACAGTGGCGCTACCTGTGACACACGGACGGACATATCTCCACAGTAAATATATATATATATAAATAAAATAAGGAGTGATATCGTGTAAAAAAGTGTTAAGTGGACGACCAGGCTGATGCAGTGGTACAGGGCTCGGATAAGTGGAGCATGTTGCGCCAGGGGTAGCGGGTTTGAATCCCGCCTTGGTCATGGATGTTTATCTGTGTATTATATGTATTTCTATAACAAAAATCTTAAATATATAAAATTTCTTAAATTTATAAAACATATTAAATATATTCCGTTGTCTAGTACCCGTAACACAAGTCCTTACTACGCTACGGTACTTAGCACGGGGTAGGCTAACGTGGTGTGTAAAATCCACAGATATTTATGAAAGAAAAAAAAAGTGAAATCGAGCGTAAGACCAGCGTAATGCTATCCGCATATGTCGCTTACGCCTTACGTCCTTTAAGTATTTAACCAAATGGAGACGCCGTGAACGCAAAAGCCTTTAATACAAAAGTCTGCCAAATGGTGGGGGACGCGGTATCCATCCTCTAAACACTAATGCAAATAGGCAACATTATTCACGCACATAAAAATAATGCCACACACTAGCTTATAAACCGCTCATTGTGTCTCCGAAATGTACCATTGGTCTGTTTACCCTTGGCAGAAGGGAAGGCATGTAGGTAGGGTTGCCAACCGTACTATAATTTATAGTATATATCAAGTCTGTGTACTATAATTTACTGTTGAAGAAATGTATAGCACGCAAAAATACTATATTTTCAAGACTGAAATATTTGTATAGCAAATAACTTAATGCCTCAATGAGTTTTGTTTTTAGCTGGTCCGCGTACCTATTCAAGTACTATATCTGATTGCAGTATACTATTTTTTTTAATGCATATTTCGAAAAATACTATATTTCGCAGAAGAAATGTTGGCAGCCCTACTTGTAGGTGGCATCTGCGGTTTGTGAAATACTCAAACCATATGCCTTTGTTTGTGCTTATAGGAGTCGGTGGAGGAAAGACTTCGATCGTTTGCCATGTTGTACAACTAAAAATTGAGAGCCGCTGGCTCAGTCGTAACAGCTCGGATAAGCGGAGAATGTTCTGCCAGGGGTTGCCGGTTCAAATCCTAGTCCTCCATTTTTATAATAAAAACCTTAAATACATAATTTCTTAAATTTATAAATTTTATTAAATATATTGTCCATTGCCTATCACCGGTAATACAAGTTCTTACGGTAGTAATCACGGTGCTAGACTATGGTGTGTTAGTTCTACTAATTATGAAAATAATTAATTATGAACCAAAAAAGTCTGTCCGTACCTATACACAGACTGACTTTTTTGGTCCTCTGTATCGGTGTGTCACAAGTAGGTAATTAGTGAAGTTAATTGAATGATTTCGGAATTATAACGGCCGGATGCCCACACGGGCGTTTTTACTAATTTAACACTCCACTAGCAGCTTCATTAGCGCTAATTAAACGAAGCGGAGTAAATCACACGTAAATCATTACTTTACTAGCTGTGTCCCGAAGTTTTAGCCGCGTTAAGCCCATTAAAATAACCTTAAGGGCGCTATCGGTAAAAAGTGCCGAAATTGAGTTTTTTTAAGGCAAATTACTCGTAAATGGAAATAATCGATTGAAGATCAACTTTGGTTCCGCATAGCACAAATATTTTTTATTGACTTAAACAATAAAAATCTTTGTGAGCTTATAAAGACTTACATGGCGTAATTCAATAGTAACTTTGAAATTTAATTAAATAAAATCTAAGATAGTAATGTTTATTTTTTTTGGTGATTTTATTAATCGAATATCGTGTTAATAAATGAGTAAATTTCTGAAGTTGTTCCACATTTATTATCATGAGAAAAATGATGTTTTATTTTGGCAAAATTTAAGTTACAAAAATATTTTTTTTGCCGAGTTTAATGAAATCAATTTACTTTTCTATTCTATAGAAAACCTATAGCAGTATATTTCCTAATAGTAGGTATTTTTTCGGTATCCACAATCCACTGCTTATATTCGTAATTTCATTTCGAAAATCAGTCTTTTCGAAAACATGAGTTCTAAATATACCTTTTTCTTCGTAAATAATAATAATTGTGCTATGCGGAACCAAAGTTGATCTTCAATCGATTATTTCCATTTACGAGTAATTTGCCTTCAAAATACTCAATTTCGGCACTTTTTACCGATAGCACCCTTAAGATGAATCATAGAATGAGGGTAATACGTCACTGTACTCTCTTTTTATCCTTTTGCTATCTACCTAGGTGTATAATTTAATTATGGGTGTGAAATATATTTTTAAAATAGGATTGCCCCGTATGGTATCAAAATTTAAAAACGTCCTCATGTCAAAACACACGTTTTGAAAATTCTCAAGCAGTGTGTATCAAATATAATTAGAAAAGTTAATTGAATGATTTTGGAATTACAACACCTCGGTGCCCACACGGGCGTTTTTAGTAATTTAACACTCCACTAGCAGCTTCATTAGCGCTAATTAAACGAAGCAGTGTAGAGCGCGCGTAAATCATTGCTTTCAAAATTTTACATGTTTTTTTTTTTAATTTCTAATGCGGAGAGTATTTAACTAAATTTTTACTATATTATTTATTTATTTGATAGTACTAACGCCCTGTGGTTTTACTTGTATAACCTGCGCATTTCACTCTTATTTATTATAGAGTAGTCTAAAGCTTGGTATTCCTTGGTAAATAGTTAACTATAATCGGGCCTGTTGGTTTTAATGTTATCACACGTAACCGTACAAACTCACCAGCTTTATATATATTTCATCTTACTTCATTACAGTGGATTCATGTATCTTTTTATAAACTTTGGCGAGGGAAAAAACGTAAGGTTTCGTAAGCTCGTTTGTCCCCTTAAGATATAAAAACGTGTCAGAATAATTCTGGTAATTCTGATCTTGTAATTATTATAATAAGAGGCAATATGTGGTATTTGTTTAGACGCATGCAAAGAACATATTATAACATAGAGATATAAGTGCAATAAAAAGTTTTTAAAATGATTTCTTTAACTTCGCCTTATATATTATGCTAATTATGTTGCGCATAACTTATAGGCATCAATAACTCACAATTTCAAGGATTTAAAAAAGATACCTTTCAGACCGAGACCGAGAGTCGGATAGCTTTGTTGTAGTTCAAGTAGAAATTTGTACTGTCATGGGAATAAAGACATGCACACATTACGCAGATACGATAAGATTTTATCTGCGTATAAAATCATCACTCAATATAATATGTGGGTACTGACAGATGCTTGACGGTAAAATAAATCTGATCTGCGTAGTATGTGCTGCTCCTTAAGCTTGGTATAGAGAGCGATATGGACAGATATATGTGCAGATACAGATATTACCGTATCTGCGTAGTTTGTGACGCCCTTAAAGAGATTTGTTGTTTTCAAACGTCATAGATTATTATCGTAGAAGAAATGCGTTGTTTTATTTCACGTACACGAGTACACAGAGCCGACTCGGCCGGGGAAGTAAAAAGAATGTAGTGACAGGAATGCTGTCGCGTTTAGTAAAGTTTGTGATTTTTCAATTGTCCATTCGAAGGGACGAGAGATAGCTGATGAGTTTGTATAGAAATTCGTTACTATTATCATAATATATAAGAAGAACTATAATTATTAAAGTCCTCCATCATCTTTTGATATCTGAATAATTTTTTTGCGGGCTCATCCGTAAAACTATTTTACTTATTATAGTAAAATTTTGCCACGTTATGTAATGTAATATAGCCCAACTTAAAATACACAAAATATTTTATTAGTTTATTAAAAATCAAAAACTATTATAAAGCGTGATCGATTCAGCTAGTAACTATAATAAAAATGGTAATAGCATTTTGTTGTGTACGGGAATATTTTCCTTTAGACAAGAATATGAAATTATACAAGAAGTTATGTCTTATTCATGAGTTACTCCCATAAGTTTTGATATTGGCGAACGAAATTTAACCAGCCGTATTTGAGCAATATTTTAATGTATTTTTATCTCCTTTTTACTGAGCAATACGGATATCCGGACGCAAATGCACAATATTTTGACACTAATTTTAATACTTGGCTAATCCGACTTCGAGTCTATTGTTCTCTCTGATACCCCCATACATCTTCCTCAAACTAATTTGACGATCTTTTGCAAAACACTTTTAATAAAGAGGTTTATTTTTAAATCCTATAGACAAAACTTAATAGTTCTCGTTTATTTTGTCTCTTACGAGCAAACGCGAAAACAGATACATTTTTTTAAATAAGAAAACAAACATAGAACTGTATACAATATAAAGATGCTAGAACACACCATCGAGTTGGACAGCAGACATCAATAAATACTCGTAGAAACATTATCCAAACTCGTTCTCTCTCCTTTACCAAGTCACCTCTATCTACCACCGGAGTGTCATAGATGGCAGTTTCCTTGTCACTTGATGAATGAATGACTGATTATGATCAAGTATTTCCCGCTTTTATGAAGTATCACCTGCGTTTGCCTGCCCAATTTGACTACAATGCAACAAGTGTCAATGTTGATGTAATTAAATGTCCACGCAGAAGTGATGGGAGTGAATGAATGCATCAATCTTCAGCGACTTTGATGTGCTTTGAGTGAATTTATTACGCTGTCTCGTTTATCTTATATTAATTCTACACCTGAAGCGAGGCTAATAATATATTTTTGATTTGTGGAACATTTTTTTTGTTGACGCAGGGGAATTGGCTTATGTATGATACTTCGGAGCCCTGCCTAAAATGCCTACATTGTAGGGGGATCCTCCAACTATAAATATGCATCTGCAGGCAACATGATCACTCCAGTGACAGGCTGGTATCGGCGAAAAGGCCAGACTTCTACTTGGGGACGGTTCGGCTGCCTCTGAACAGTCGTCGTGACCGTGCAATGGGGTAGAATTTC
>LUGF01006790.1:261181-283803 GCA_001625245.1 Calycopis cecrops | reverse complement strand
CCGGTCGTGCCGGCCCAATTCGGCTGCATGCAAGCATGCAGCGTGGCACTACCTCTTACTACTCACTTCAGGAGCACTGTTTTTCTAAGGAGATGACTCCAGTTGTGTGTAGGGCTGACAGTTAAAGGTTTTACTACAGCTGAGAAAGACGTTATCAAAAAAATATAATATGTAAATAATTGGGGTACCCTATCGACAGAAACCCACTAGGTAGGTAGTACTGTTTGCTACTTGCAGACGAACTAGTCCTCACAATGACCTTCACTACCTGATGCGTTTGGCGGACGGCTCCGGGCAAACTAGGATTTCCCAGATGAGAAATTTAATACGGTCGCCACTCGACACCGACTTAAGAACTAATAACAAGAAATTATAACAAGTTGATAGCAAAGTCCACCAGCAAGATAACTGTTAACGAATTCATGACAATGGACGTTAATGAATTTACCAGAGGTAGACATGTACCCGCTGCCTGCTGACCCCTAGAGGCAAACGAGCAGCTAATGATTAAAGTAAAACAAGAAGTATGTGACTGTACTACTCGCTTCACAGAAATCACAGATCATAGGTGAGGTTTGCGGCGCGAACTGACCCACTCACACTGTCCAGTGATTAAATATTGAAAACTCTAGTCAGTGTCAGGAGGTCAGTTCGAAAAAAAATACAATACAGCGTGGAATAACGCGCGTCCCGTTGGCGACGGCCGTGACCTATATGGGGGTCCCGGGTGGCGCAATGCGGTGCCGCACTGCACTCCCGGCTCCCGGACCACGCTCGCTGCGACTTGTGTGCCGCCCATATACATCCGTACCGCTACTGCAAGCAACATGTACGGCTGAACTACCGGATTCTCATAAATCGCAAAAAATTTAAAAGACTAGCTTACACTAAGTCGGCAAACTGTTACGAAATCCTATTGCTTATTTTTAACGAAATTACACATTTCACAATATTGAAAATGCAATCTTTAATGTAAATAATAACATCAAAGATTGATTTTGTAGTTAAAGAAGCATGTACGATTCTATTCTCATGTTTGGAACCATGCATTAATATCATAGCGTAACAAATTAGTGGTAGATTTAATTCTTGACGTTCAAAAAGTAATTCCTGTAATTCAATTTTAAATAAATACTTTTTCTAATCATTTCATTAGAATTAAATTCGACGTGCACATTGCACATATTTATTTAAGTAAATATTATTATTTAAATATAACATAAAATGGCTCTTTGTATCATTTATTATATTTAGTTACTTAGTTTTTACTGTTATGTAATCATAGTGTTAATCAAAGAGCAAAATTAAATGAAACTTAGCGCAAGTAAAGTAATTTCCCAGCCTTATCACCAGAAAGTCGTTTACGTTGTTGTTGTTTGTTCTCTTCTGTTGTTATGTTTCGCCATGATTACTTTTGTCGATTTCCTTATTACAAATTATTGCAGGGGTATATTGTAAAGAATATTTTGTTGTGGCATACGCACCTGGATTATTTCTGTTTTTACCAACCTAATCAGATATAATTACTACAGTAAAAAAACGTATTAAAACAAATAAAAATCTAATTAAATATCTAATATAATAATATAAAAATCAAATTAAATATCTAATATGTATATAAATAATTAAATATCTAATACAATAATATAAAAATCAAATTAAATATCTAAAAAAATGGTAAGAGAGTCAAAACTGTACATCGAATATTTTTTAAAAGAATACTTGGGGCGTGATGTACAATCAATACCGAGGCCAAAAAAATTGTTTTTAGAATGTTTGTCTGGTATGGTATGGTATGTGCGGGCTAAACTCAAAAAGTACTGCATGTATTTACTTAAAATTTTGCATGAATATTACTAACAGGTTGGGTCAACATATATGTAAACTACATACGAGTATTATCCCGATATTTCCATGGGATCGAAACTTATGCGGGTGAAACTGCGGAACGCAGCTTGTTTCATAATAATAATAATCATCTTTTAAAGCCAAATTGTCGTTTTCACATTCTGAATTATATTAACACTTGCAAAGGATACATGAATAAAAAGGCGAAATGATTGAATTTTAAATGCCTTTGATCTGTATCTCTTGAACACTTGTCTTTCTTCCTCCACATACACAATTCGTGCATGAGTCACAATTGAGGATTTTTCCCGTCTCGCTGGAAGACCTCGGCTGCTAAATTTAATGTCTGTAGGTGAGCGGGAAGTAGCCTCCGGGTGAGCGAGTTCGTTTATTAACATTAAACAAATCACCTCCTGCCCTCAGTGACCACCTTAAATCGTGCTCTCAAGGCACCGGAAATGGTCTTGGTGTTGCTGCTGTGCAGCGGAATGCGGCGTGAACATGGCACAGTATACAAACCCTGTCTGTGATTAAATTATCAAGTTCAAAAAGTTTTATTGTAAAAGTTTGGTATGAATGTTGTAATACATATTTAATTAATAATGTCATACATATATATACTTAGTAACTAATACATAATATAAATAATAAGTATCTACAAAAATGGTAATACTAACAATAGCAATTTGCACACTAACATAGTAGAATATGTGAAACTATAATATGAAGAACCATGTACACCATACTTGTTTGAGACTTTCGTGTTTATTACGCATATTGTAATTACTTTACGGGTTTTAACAGGGTAAAAATTAAAGGTCAAAATATATACCTTTGCCCGACGTTTCGACTGGGTTACACCAGCCAGGTGAGTCGGCTCGGGACCACGGCTGGTGTAACCCAGTCGAAACGTCGGGCAAAGGTATATATTTTGACCTTTAATTTTTACCGTGTTAAAACCCGTAAAGTAATTACAACATGTACACCATATTCTTGCAAATAAAGATTAATTATTATTATTATTAAAGTCGAAGGTAACCTGAGAGTTCCACTGTAAGTAGCCAGTTGGCAGGTCTACAAAAACTACTGGCAAGTAACAACCTGCAGATGCACCATAGGTAAGAGGTAGTTGCCACAATGCTGGCATGCAGCCGAGTTGGGTCGGCTCGACCGGCGAGGTACCTCTCGCTTACACGAGACCGCCGTAAAGTGACAGCTGTGCTGTCGCGTTCCGTTCGGTGTGTAGGTAGCCGGTGGCCCATGGAGGTGGGAGGAGAAAGGAGGGCAGCGCATCTGTATAGCCTCTATGCTCTATGGACGTCGATAGTCATGAAAATGGCTCTGACTGCTCGTTTACCCCCCTATACTGTTAAAAAAAAAGTTCACAGTATCCAATCAATTCCTGTTTGGCCTACTAGGAATATAACTGGGGAACATTTGTACGGACATTACGTATAGTTCGTGGTCGGCCGCGCTGCTCTGCAGCAGAACGGGACCGGCTCGACCTGGGGGCTGGGTGGCATCTCTAACTCACACCATACTGTACAGTAAGAGGTAGTGCCATACTGCATGCTTGCATGCAGTCGAATTGGGCCGGCACGACCGGGGAGGTACCTCTCGCTTACACAAGACTGGCGTAAAGTGACAGCTGTGCTGTCGCGTTTCGTGCGGTGTGTAAGTAGCCGGTGGCCCATGGAGCTGGGAGGAGAAAGGAGGGTAGCGCATCTGTATAGCCTCTATGCGGATGTTTGTGGGCATCGGTGGTCATGAAAATGGCTCCGGCTGCTCGTTTGCCCTCCTATATCATAAAAAAAAAGAAAAAAAAAAATACTGCGCCTTTTTCTATCGCATTCAACAGTGCATGGAACCAGCTGCCTCCCTCGGTATTTCCGATCCGATACGACTTAGGGATCTTCAAGAAAAGAGCATTCCTCTTCTTAAAGGCCGGCAAGGCGTTTGCAAGATACCTAGTTTTGCGGATGTCTATGGGCGGTGGTAGTCACTGCTCGTTTAACACCTATAACATAAAAAAAGTACTGGCGCAAGATGATGTCGCGCTTCATGCGGCGTGTTTCCGGTGGCCCATGGAGGGGGAAGGAGAAAGAGAGCAACACATCTGTATACTACATCCGACTGCTTCGAATTTTGCCCCAAAAAAAAAATTAAAAAAGAAAATCTCGACTCTGATAGAAAGTAACACGTATTACGGACAGTGGGTGACATATCGGAAGCGGTGGAGCCAGACCCCCGTTTGACCTCGCGAGCGCACCCTCGCGGCACAAAGGGTTGCGTCAGCGTGACTCACCCCCGTCCACCAGCCGAGCCCGCGGCTCCCTCCGCGCTCCACCGACCACCACACGCGATACCGCCACTTGCCACTCGCAAGTCCCGGGACATGTGAATGGGGACATGGACTTGAGAATATCAGATGATAAACGCATTACATCAGAGCAGCGTATATCATGCAGTATTGGCCACGTCAGCGGTCAGAGTAGTACCATATTTGAGCAACTCCCAAGTTTTTTGTTAGATAATCAAATTCAACCGTTTTTATAAATTTTGAGGACTGGGCCAAACGTAAAGACACGTGAATAGCTGGTTTCAATGTGCTATGTTTTTTTCATCCCCGTCGCCTGATCTTTTGTAGGCAAAGCTAAGAGAAGCACAGCTTTATCGAATTGAAGATGTAAAGTCTAAGCACTAGACACTTTTTTTTTTTTTTTACGGTATAGGAGGGCAAACGAGCAGTCGGAGCCATTTTCATGACTACCCACGCCCACAAACATCCGCACAAAAGCTATACAGATGCGCTGCCCTCCTTTCTCCTCCCACCTCCATTGGCCGCCGGCTACTTACACACCGCACGAAACGCGACAGCACAGCTGTCACTTTACGCCGGTCTAGTGTAGGGTACCTCCCGGTCGTGCCGGCCCAATTCGACTGCACGCAAGCATGCAGGGTGGCACTACCTCAGCCCGCCTGAGCCACGAGGCAGCTACAAGTCCAAAGCTTCGCTTGTCTTGTGCTCGGGCACACTCGCGACCTTTCCCTCAGCCCCGTTTACTGCGGGCGTGGCCGGCGTGCCTTCACCTTGTTGTACGACGTAATGTGTATGTATGTTGGTGTATACCGTCGCTGAGCTGCAGTCGGATCGACTGTCGCTTACATAATCTATACTAATACTAGCTGCGAACCGCGGTTTCACCCGCGTAACTTTCAATCCCGTGGGAATATCGGGATGAAAAATAGATGTTGGCCGATTCTAAGACCTAGTACTCAATTTGCTCACCAAATTTCATGAGAATCGGTCAAGCCGTTTCGGAGGAGTATGGCAACGAAAACTGTGACACGGGAATTTTATATATTAGATAAAGAGGAAATATTTTTTGCTTGTTTGTATCGAATTTAAACTAATCATTCACTTATAGAAAGCTTTATGAAGAAGTAACAAAGACTATCTTTACCTACATATAAAAATGAATGTTTGCCTGTATGTTCTATAAAGAATCGTAAACTGTACATTTGATCATGTGATGATCTTTAGCATAGTTGTTGTGCATGAGCCCACGAAGGTTTCCGGTGTGACCAATTTTCGACAGATGGCGCCACACGTTGCAACGCACGCAAGGTACAATTAGTCCTACTAATATTATAAATGCGAAAGTTAGTAAGTAGGTATGTTTGTTTGTTACTATTTCACGCAAAAACTGCTGAACTGATTTTCATGAAATTTAGTACACACGTAAAAGGTAACTTGGACTAACACATAGGATAGTTTTTATCCCGAAAAATTATCCTATGGGATTTGATGGGACGATTTTCTATTTTCCACGGGATCGAAATTTACGCGAGTGAAACCGCGGGGCGCAGCTAGTATTTTATAATAATTGAATGTTATTAAACAATTACCCAACGAAGTGGCCTCGGTTGGACTAGTAAAATGTAATATGTATAATATTAACATAATGTAATTAGAAAATAAATTACACAGATAATGAAAACAAAGGCGTGCGGCCATTGAAGCAAACCAGTCGCCCCTTTGACGTATCGTTCAATTATTTATTGCTATTTATTATTGTTGTCTTGTGATGTTATGCTTGTTATGTTTTGTTACAGATTGCTCACCCAATATCAGTGTCATCTGTATCAATGTCTGCGTGTCTCGGCTTGACTTTTTTATGGTATAGGCATGTCGAGCAGTCGGAGCCATTTTCATGACTACCGTCGCCCATAGACATGCGCATATTTCCCCTTTCCTTCCCACCTCCATGGGCCACCGGCTACTTACACACCGCACGAAACGCGACAGCACAGCTGTCACTTTACGCCGCGACTTTTTTATACGATAAGGGGCAAACGAACAGATGTTATAATGACTACCGCCGCCCATAGACATCTGCAAAACTCGAGGATTTGCAGGCGCGTTGCCGGCCTTTTAAATAAGAGTAAACTCTTTTCTTAAAGAACCCCAGGTCGTATAGGTTCGGAAATACCGACTGTGGCAGCTGATTCCATAGTGATGTTGTGCGCGGTAAGAAATTGCGCCTGAAGCGCACAGTTGTTGCGATTGCTGCGCGACTGCTGAAGACAGACATGAGTAGTTAACCAGTACCTTTTTTGCTGACGCAGGGGAATACATTTAGCTAGGTGCCCGCCCGGGTCGCCCCTAGATACAAAGTCGGGGTCTACAATTGTAATACCATACCGACTAAACCCCTGCGGGTGGGATCAACCGCTTTAAATGGAGGGATTTGCAACAGGATCCCTGCAGCGACCTTCTCCTCATTGGGGACTGTCCGACTCAGTACCTAGATCACAGTAGATACAGACACGACTGAGCTGGCTCATGTACGTGATCGAGCTGTGACCGCCGCTACTGTAATGTCACACCGATGACCGCGCGCGTGAGACCGCCTGTGTAAACTGAGTGTGTCCATTTCATGCGCGGTCACAGATGTCATCCGACCATTGGAAATATAAACTGAGGCGCACTTTGAAAAACAATTACATTTAACAGACAAAGATAGTTACATCATACATTCTACTAATATTATCATACTAATATTATAAATGCGAATGTAAGTTTGTTTGTTACCCTTTCACGCGAAAACTGCTCAACCGATCATCATGAAATTTTGTACACATGTTCTTGGAGGTATTAGAAGTAACATAGGATAGCTTTTATCCCGAAAAAATGTTCCTGAGGGATTACGCGGGCGAAGCCGCGGGGCGCAGCTAGTAATTTATAAATGCGAAAGTTTGTATGTTTCTTTGTTACTCCTTCGCGCAAAAGCTGCTGAACCGATTTTCATGAAATTTGGATGGCACACACATAGAGGGTAACTTGGATTAACACAGAATAGTTTTTATCCCGAAAAAAATTTCCTATGGGATGCCATGGGATGATTTTCTATTTTCCACTGGATCCAAATTTACGTGGGTGAAACCGCGGGGCGCGGCTAGTGCGTTAAATATATTCACACCTAGCTGTACCCTGTATCTGTCGAAAATTGGTCGTACCAACTCGGAAACTTTCGTGGGCTCATGCACAACAACTTAGCTAAAGATCATCACATGATCAAATGTATGGTTTACGATTTTATAAAACACATACAAACATTAATTTTTATATATTCAAAATGGCGATAGCTATTAAGTTTATGCAGTCAGAACAATAACACTTGTAGCTCACATCGTGAACTCAGGACGACGTGACAATAAGTACTGTGACGTGGCCGAGACGTGGGAATGGAGATTGGAGAGAACAGTCCGATAGAAACCGTTAACAAGCGCTTGATAACCTACAGACACCTAATCTTTCACTGTCAAAACTCAGTGGGTCATCCTTATGCCATCCTCAAAACATTTTAAATGAAGCCGCCAATTTATTACTCACTAGCGGACGTCCGCAAATTCGTTTACGTGAATCCGTTTTTTACTGCAGTCGGTTAATAATCTATAGCCTTCCTCGCTAAATGGACTAAGCAATGCTGAAAGAATTTTTCAAATCAGACCAGTAGTTCCAAAGATTAGCGTGTTGAAACAAACAAACTCTTCAGCTTTTTATTATTAGTATAGAAGTATAGATAAGTGTATAGATAAGTATAGATAAGTGTAAGTAGCCGGTGGCCCATGGAGGTGGAAGGAGAAAGGGGGGCAGCGCATCTGTATAGTCTCTATGCAGATGTCTATGGGCGTCGGTAGTCATGAAAATGGCTACAACTGCTCGTTTGCCCCCCTATAGCATAAAAAAGAAACCACCTATTACAAAAACAAAATAGAACACAAACAAAATAAACAGAAATAGAACAATTAAACATTATTATATAAAACGGAGACAGGCCCTTCAAAAAAGCTCAAACAAAACTAGAGCCAAGAAGAACGAGCTCTCAGCACTATATAAACTTGTAAGTAAGCGTATAAAATATGACTATAATCAATTCAGATATATGACCATAGAAAGACATCAAAAATAGATGTACCGTGTATTTCAGGTACCGACTCTACATCACTTTGCCGCAATCGACTGCTTGATCAGCCCTGGCAGAAGGTCAATCTCGTGTCTTGCAGAATATCACAATGTACTGTTACTTATATTAGTGAATACAGTGATGGTTTAAAGCTTTTTCTTTAATAGGTTCGACGCCATTAGACATCAACATAGAGGTCATACAGAACCGTTAGCTCCTTTTCTCGTCCCGCTTCCTAATGGGTCACCGGCTACTTATACACCGCACTTTACTCTGGTATTGTGTGAGCGAGTGCTGCCTCCCCGGTCGTGGCGGCCCAATTGCCACGCAGCGTACCTGCATGCTGTGGGGTCACTTACAACAATGTGAACGCAACAACAATTTCCAATTTTAATCGCGACAATATTTTTCATTTACTTAACGTAGACAGTAGACACATCATAGTCATAGTCGTCAGAGGTAGTGCCACACTGGCGTGAAGTGACAGCTGCAGCAGTGCGGTCGTGTTTCGTGCGGTGTGTAAGTATCCGGTGGCCCATTAGGAAGAGGGAGGAGAAAAGAGAGTAACGAATCTGTACTACTTCTGATGTCTACGGGCGTCGAACGTATTGAATAAAACAACTTTAATCTACCACTGTATTCTCTATAAATAACATTATATTCTGATATTCTGTAAGATCATAAGCCTGGGGTGGCTAACCCTCTCCTAAATAACTCCTAGCATGCTAGGAGGAGGAGAAAGAAGGGCAGCTGTCTGCTGTATAGCCTCTATGCAGATGTCTATGGGCGTCGGTAGTCATGAAAATGGCTCCGTTTGCTCGTTTGCCCATTTATACTATTAAAAAAGGAACCCAAAAACATCATCATCTGAGGCGGTATCACGACAGGTACTGCCCGGTCAATACAATCGACCGAAGCGCACTACCGTTGCTCCAAGTACTTCATCAGTACACTCGATATATTCCCAGGCCACGACGACAGTAACGTATCATACAAAGAATCATTTGTATAGCCATAATATTTAAAAACATAGCCGTTATATAAACAGTCGGACAGTAAACACGCAGACATGTCATCTCGTGACCGACAGACGTGCATATTGTGTATATACATTACGTAGGCGAGTCATGGTGTCGGCCGGCATGGTGTTTGATGGAAAGTGGAAAGCGCGTCCAAGTGGGCCGGACGTGCTGAGTTAAGTTCGTTTCTATAAGTTTTCTCCGCACCGCTACATCTGTTACCATGGTAACGCATTTAATACTGTTCAGACCGAATTCACGGATTTATGTTGCGATCCGTTGTACAGTGGGACGAACTAGCAGTCGAAGTCGCTGGTGCTTGCCGCTCCCCCTGAACATCGTAAACGGGTTACACAAATGCCCTACCCCTCTGACATAAGTCAGTATAGACTAGAGTATAAACTCTAGTTTATGGCTAGCCAGAGAGAGAGAGAGAGAGAGAGAGAAATAGATTTATTATAGCGCTTCATCATTAGTACATGCATCATTTGCATCAGGCCATAATACAATACTATGACAACAAGTACTATAATTAGTCTCGTTAGGTTAGCAGTAGCAGTAATATTTCAGGTCTGTGTACTATTTATACACTCTTGAAGAAATATATAGTACGCAAATACTATATTTTCAAGACTGCATATTTACATTGCAAATGGCGAAAATTTGCATTTATTGATGCTCGTGCCTCAATGAGCTTTTTTTTTAGTTGAACCTGGCCCGCCGACGCATTGTAAACCCCTAGTATATTATGGGCTATGTCCCTCTGAATACTTTGATTGCAGTTGAGATGCAGCTGTTACAAATGTTGGCAACCCTACTTATGAGGTAGGCACCAACTGTCAACTTTAGTTTTTTTTTTTTATGATATAGGGGGGCAAACGAGCAGTCGGGCCATTTTCGTGACCACCGACGCCCATAGACATCCGCATAGACTATAGAGGCTATACAGATGCGCTGCCCTCCTTTCTCCTCCCACCTCCATGGGCCACCGGTAGTAGTAGTTGTACTCTGACATATTTCATATGTACCACCCTCTTTATCCCATCCCCAATCGACTATCAGACGCTCACACACACTAACCGCGACTAAATAAAACTTGAAAACGTTATTAACTATGACGAGGTGATTTAACGCCACACCGCCTCGGAGAGCACGTCACGCCGCGGCTGCTGCGCTTGATTTCTCTCCGGACGTGTGGCACTGCCGACATAGGGAAGGAAGGGAATAGAGAGTGCATTCTATAGAGATGGCTCATGCATCGCTCGTGCCATCAGAATCAGTAGCAGCATCAGTAATGACACTGTATCCCTAGCCAGTAAACACCTACGTAAGCCCTAAGTCACGCTATTATTTGATACTAGCTTCCGCCCCCGACTTCGCCCGCATGGATTTCGGACTTCAAAAATGATTAAAAATTTTAACTTATTTATTCTGATATGAAAGATATATTACTGTAAAGTTTCATGAAAATCCGTTCAGTAGTTTTTGTGTGAAAGAGTAACAAACATCTTTACAAATTTTCGCATTTATAATATTAGTAGGATTGGTCACAGGCCATGGCGTTATTAAACGTAAGCAATGATTTAAGACTCTAATGTTCCAGCTATTTATCTGTTACTGCTACGTTGCGTGCGGTGTGTAAATAGCCGGTGGTTCATGGAGGTGCGAAGGAGGGCAATGCAACTGTAATCTCTGTGCGGATGTCTATGGGCGTCGGTAGTTATGAAAATGGCTCTGACTGCTCGTTTGCCCCCTTATACTATAAAAAAAATTTGTTGCCGTCTTAGAAAGTCTATATACATCGTGATTCCAGAGGGGCTAAACATTACTAGTCATTTTATTTTATCATTTATTTTTAGTATCACATAAGTATTCATATAAATAAAATGGATGTTTCTGTCAACGACTTCAAAATAACCTTGATATTTTTAAATTCGGAGTGAAAAGATAAGAGGAGTTCATAAGGCAGGACAAGTGTTTATCTCCGTTTACTTACGGGCAAAGCCCGGCGGATCACTAGTTTTGTAACTGAATAAACAAATTACATTCATTGATTCATTTAGTATTTCATAATACTGCTTTACTTTGTACATAAGACGGTATCATATCGGTATCTCTATACCGTCTTATGTACGAAGTAAAGCGGCGTATACATACATAGGCGTTAAAAAAAACAGATTTTATATTACACGACAAAATGGGTTTATTTAGTTCACTAGCCGTCCGGTACACCATGATGTTATTTACATTTTACTACTTACTAATGACAATAATAATAATAATAAAAGCCGCGATACTGAACACATGCAGAATAGTGAGGAAGTTCATGCAATTACCTGAAAGCGGCCATCCCTCCACCACACTATGCTATGCCCCTAGATGCAGAAAGTAACCAGCATTATGCTGAGCAATGAAAAATTTAAAATATAATAATAATAATAATAATAAACGTTTATTTTCAAAACATGTGCACGTAAACGCAATTACTTCGGTTTAAGTATTGACACTTACATTACTCATTCCAATTGAATACTTACACATCGACTTAAGCGATACAATGAACTTTTTCAGATCTTTATCATAAATAAGTCTACTGTCTAGCTAGCAACATTTTTGTAAATAAAACGGTCTATTGTCTATCTAGCAACATTTTTGTAAATAAAACAGTTTACTGTATACCTAGCAACATTTTTGCAAATAAAACAGTGTACTGTCTATCTAGCAACATTTTTGATGTGATAACTCGTATAGGTACCGATTTTGGTGGCCGTAACGCTCACAGAATATGGGTTGACAGTTATGTTACACGATAATGATGATACATTAGCAACTCATCATATTATGATGTGGTAATGCCTGCGGTGCCATTTAAGCCGCGACGAGGACGCACGCGCGTCACGTACGCAAATGCGTCGCGCTACGTGCGCCGCATACGGCCCGCTGTCTGCTGTCTCGTCACTACGATTTTTAAGCTCCGACACAAAAAATCAATAATAATAAAAAACGAAACACACAGAGCCATGAAACACAGAACGAGTTAATCGTCACTTATAAACCCATGAATATTCAAAAAAAAACCTAAATGTTTTTATTCAAAATAGATTTCAAAAAATTGCTTTGAACGTCAAAAAATTACATCTACCACCGGTTCAACCCTAGCCCTGCCCTGAGAAGAACCGGCGAAACCAACTCATTCTCGTAGACTGCTGCATATTATTTATACATACTAGCTACGCCCCGCGCTTTCACCCGCGTAAATTTCGATCCCGTATAAATTCATCCCATAGCATACCACAGGAGCATTTTTTCGGGATAAAAACTATCCTATCAAGTTACTCTCTATGTGTGTGCCAAATTTCATGAAATTCGGTTCAGTAATTTTTGCGTGAAAAAGTAACAAACAAATAAACAAACATACAAACTTTCGCATTTATAATATTAATATAATAACAATTTAATATAGCAGCTATTCAAGTGAAAACTTACAGCAAGTAGGTATGCAAGATTTGTAAACTCTGCATCTGATTTCATTTCCATTGACATTTGACACTGAAAATGTAACAATTGCATGCTTAGATTGTGACGTCATAGAACGCACGCAACTACACACATCCGGGCACAAGTGTGGGAATTGTCAATTGAGTAGTTAGCATAGTAAGCGCGACGAATGATGAGCGTCCTTAAATGCTGAAAGATCCAAAATTAGATGCATTCGAAAATAACTTTTAGATGGATACGTTCGCCTTTAGCGAGCGCTCTTTATCCCAAAATCAGCTACAGTATAAAAAAAATAAGGACAACATTTGAAGAAAATACGATGGGACCCATAGAAGACGAATTCACGCTAACTAAACGTCATGACCTCGATTAATTATTTAGCAGGCAAACTATTTTTTTTGTAATTCTTGGCTTAAGTAGGTGCATACTATCTCTGTTGCTCAGCGCGGCGGCGTAATTTTTGAGGCTCGGGGCAAATTCACCGTAAGCGTAGCTCTGCCTTCTAATAGAGAGAAGTTGGACCAATGAAGGAAATGTTCCGTCTATGTGCACTGTTCTCAGTGTGACGGGTCTGGTGCATCCCACCTTATAGTTACGCCATTGCCTATACTGTCCATATTTTGCGCGGTGGCGTATCACTACACCTGCCAGAAGAGGCAGAAAATGCTTTTTTTTTTTAGAACGATTCTACGCTAGCAGACTGAAGGCCCAGTGCAGCTTCATCTGTATGAGAGGCGAGTGCCCTAAGGTAGCTCGAGCCTCTGTAATTTGTGGTCGATGGGGGTGCAGACCCCCTCTTCTTTCCCAGCTAATCTGGGAGGAGGCAAACCGGAATATTGCGATTAATAGGTTATAATACTATTATTATCTTGGCCAGGAGGACAGCGGGTGTCCTTTCCCCCCCTCTGACGGAGGGGAGCAGCTCACGCGCGGCAGCTAAAAAGTGGCCGACTCGGGTCTTGAGCTAGAAGAGATCTATGAGCTATCATGGCTGGGGGGCCCGGCCCCCCCAGGCAGAAAACGTGTATTAGTTATTCGTTTCACTGGTCAAAATTTTACACTTACCACCAAAAGCTATCACTTTCGCTGAGCGCTCTAAACTGATTACGCAACCTATATTTTCACATATTTCTGGAAAATAACTGTTGCTGTTTCTTTAGGTCCTACTATTTACCTATTAGTTATTACTACGTACTAGGTAGTTACTTAATTACTTTTGTAATAATTCAACACAAAGTAGGTATACATATAATTAGGACCGGTACGCTGACTCACCACTGCGGATGCCCATGATGAGTAATCGACATTCAACTTAAGTAGTACCCGTGTACCTACTTTAAAAAGGTGACTTTGTGTGGACTTGGAATTTGGGGTGTGGACTTTGTATATGTGGTCGACAAGCTGTCTCACAGAATAAAGTCTATGACGTAAACGAACATACTGACATAAACATCGGCTGTTCGACTCCAGTTTTTGGCGTTACCTATTGGAAATTTAAAGGAGTAAAAGTATACTTGTTTTAATGAAATACATAGAGAATAAAATTTAAAACCAATTCGTTATAATTTCCATTACTGTTTAATACTCTCAATTGGTAATAATTAGAGATGTTCCGACTAGTTGGAGAAAGTGAAGCCGACTATCCGGCCACTGTAGTCAGCGACTCTACGGTAAGGACCGCCGACTATCTGGCTACCTAATTTTTAAATATTTCTTAAGACTTATGTTCTGCATATTTTTTAAGAAATATTTTAAAGGCGACACAAGAACAAGAGAAATGCCCGGTTAAAAGTGTTACTATTTTTTCCATTATACTTTCTTCAATTATACATAAAAATCAAATAAAAAAATCAAATATCCATAAGTACTAAATATCATATTATACTAGATGTTAAAATCGAAAATTTTGTGAATCGGTATGGCCGATTCGTCAGCCTTTTTACAACCGATTTATCGGTTAGTCGGCCAAAGTAATAATTGTTACATCTCTAACAATAATGTATCAGGTGATGTTCATTTAATTATCTACCACATAATATTGTGTCATAATGGGGTGCAAACAAGCAATAGCAGCCACTTGGAGGCTACTGATCTTGGGTATATGCTGGGCGCTCCGTCCTCCCCTTCACGTCAGCATCATGTGTGCGAGACCTCCACGGTCTCCTCTTACTATAGAGTAGAGTAGAGTAAATGCCGTCAGAGGGTCGAGGAACTGCCGATCATCGAATGCCAAAACTAGTCCGTTTGTGAATCACAAACCACCGTCGCGTCGATACAAAAACCAGTCTTATTGTAAACGCATAGGTCACAAATTCCCATTTTTGTCGTTGTATCGCCACTCCAATTAAGGGCAATTAGGGTGAGAAGCGCTGGCGATTAAGCACAGCAACTGGATGGCGTCATCCGCGCGGCACCGCTAGTCTAATTACTCAATTGTTCAATAGATAAAACGAGTGACCACACACACAAACACTTTCTCGTCTGTATTATTAATTATACTATTGTATTGCAACTATATTTCTACTTATACTATTTATACTATATTTTCACGGAATTACAATGGATTTTGTATGCAAATTATATGTAACCGCAAGTCGTGTCTCTTCTAAATCAGCACAACTCACACATGGTTAATAGAAATAATATCACTTATATTGTATGAAGTGTGTGTATCATGTCAAACTGATGAAATCGTGTAAATGTTGGATGTGTAGGGTATGTCGAATTAAAATGAGGCAAATGAATTGCGTCATTCTCTTCAGGGCCCGGACCATCAAGGCGTGTAATAATTGGTCAAATTTTAATGAAGAAACATGTTTTAACTTGTGAAAAAATTACGTTATCTTTATTGAGACCTCTCCCTAAAGTAAGGTTAAGTAAGATTTGGCTGGACTAGGTACTTGAAACTCCTTCGTAATTTATGGACGACCCCTAATAGAAATTTCACATAGAAATTTCGCATAGCATTGTCTTGGAGGCGGTATCACGTGAGCTGGTGGTACTGGCCAAGTATGCTGCAATGCAGCATGTTAAAATAACGGTACCGCTTACAATACACAAATATATTATAAAGAGAAACGACAATGCGTCCGTGAATAAATGAAATTTAATGATGGCATAAATTAGTCAAAATATTGCACACTTTCCCAACAATGACCCACAAGAATAATCGGCATAGGGCTCAGTTAGAAAGTTTTGCACGGCTTACAGCTCACAGCTGTGAGTTTCACTACCTGAATCCATTTAACAAACTTGTCATAAATACAAATTCTATTTAAGTAAATAAGACCAAATTATTATCCTTATAAAATAAAAAAGACAAAGAGTTGTCTGTCTATAGTCGGTTTACGGCCGGTAATTTTACGGGATAAAGTCATAAGAAAACATGGATAGAAGAAGCCAAACGCTTAGGCCGATCGAGCCCCTCTCTATCGCTTGTTCCGCGCTCGGCTGAACGTGACATTGAGTTATGCTTCGTCGTGCGTGCAGCCACCGTTCATCTATTTGTCATACGTAATTTTGTCAAATATTACAAACTAGCTGCGCCCCGCGGTTTCACCTGCGTAAATTTCGATCCCCTGGAAAATAAAAAATCATCCCATGGCATCGTATAGGAACATTTTTTCGGCATAAAAACTATCCTATTTGTTAATCCAAGTGACTCTCCATGCGTGTGTCAAATATCACAAAAATCGGTTTAGCAGTTTTTGCGTGAAGAAGTAACAAACATGCAAACTTTCGCAATACAGTGGATCCGCAGTAATCCAACAAACATTTTGCAGGGCAGTTGCGATCTATCGAATTTGTCTGATTATAGAGTACTGGCTAAGGAGTAAGGCCCCTGTTTAGTCTGCAATTTTTTACAAAAAGTATCTTGCTTCGTTCACTACTAGTAGGAACTGACTTAAGTTGCTATAGCTGTTAAATATAATAAATAGTTTTTAATTTTTATGCATATCTATATGAATAAAGAATATATATTCTTTATATATATGAAGACATAAGATATAGCCTATATTTTTAAGTGGACATTGTTATAATAATATTGGTGGATTTTACATGCTATGTTTGTAAGGACCCTGTGCTAAGTACAGTAGGGATTTGTATTACGGATACTAGACAAAGACAAAATATATTTCATTTTAATTTAAGAAATTTTATACATTCAAAATAATATAAACTATCTGAAAGTAGCGTGTGTGCGGTGTTTCTAACAAATAACTCCCGAGACAGCAACAGAAGATTGTGTATTTGATCGGGTACAAGTACATATTATTCTACACGTTTACAGTTCTCTTGACTATCACAATAAACGATGAAGCTATGTAGTATTTACTTGTTATGCTGTGTTGCTGCAGAATTTGGCAGATCCGATGTTATGTTTATTCAGATGCGTTGCCAAAACTCTTCCTTTCTGTCCAATGAGGACCAAAATGTTATACACCAAATAAAGTGCTACAGCACTCACCTCTAACTAGCAAAACATCGACACAAAACTTTTTTATATACATTCTATATTTAAAAACTCAAAGGTGACAATAGTCATCTATCAACGCACAGCCCGAATCTCTGGATGGATCAGGCTCACAGCCCGAATCTCTGGATGGATCAGGCTGAAATTTGGCCTGATTGATGGTTTATGTAGGCAGGATTTTTACAAATTCAACCCCTAAGGGGGTGAAATAGGGTGTTGAAGTTTATATGGATTTCTTAGACATTAAATGTGGGGGAAACCACAGGGCACAGCTAGTAAAGAATATTTTCTTTCTTTCTTTCTTTCATTGGGTAATGCATCTTCTTTGCTAAATCTTGTAGAAATTACACTGGCACTGGGTGCTAAATAATAACTTTCACTAATAATTTAAATTAGTAGAATACATGTTACATATTAATCATGATTCAAAATTAATGTCCAAATGTCCATAATTACATAACAGTTTATAGAAACCTGTAGCAACAACTCAAAAGCTTAGTCATCTGTCTGTTGCAAAAATAAATATCCGCTTCAGGTTACATTATCACTCTCTGATTTAATTTGCTGTGTGATTTTTCATCACTAGGAAAGCCCTTCGTTAGTGTTATCACATGCAAGTGCATTTTTTTAGTGATAAATATTGTACTTAGTATTTGTGTAAAGGAATTAAGTCTAAATACAAAACATGCACATGTGACTATATTTCATGTATAAGACCATTTTCATGTTTTTCCTTTCAACTTTGTGGCCATAAAATCACACTCCCTAGGCCTAGGACTCACAGGACCACGGAAAAATGTCCTATTGACAATTATAGCATGGTTTGTGACAATGCAACTTGTCTGTGTCACTAGATAACTTGTCTAAATTGCACTTTAGAATCCTCCAAATTCTCATATACAGTGAGAGAGCACTTAAATAAATACAATTAGGTATGTTCAAACAAACAAACAAAAATTTAAACTCTTAAGCTTTATATTATTAGTATGGATTACTTGTGTGCGATAACTTGGAACCTGATTGGAATGCAACTTCTCGCTTGCTGCACTCTCTCCTCCCCTGATAGGGCAACTTCAGGGAAGTTTGGAAAGAAGTAGAGAAGCTGCAAGTTATTCCAACCAGATCCTAAATTATCGCACACAAGTAATATAATATGTAAAAACAATACTTACTATAGGTAAATAATAATAAAAACTTTAATTCATACATTATATTATTATGGATATATTACGTATGTATAAATTAGTTTTTATTATTACTTAATAGAGGCACCCTTTATCCTTCTCATGTTCACGACGACAAAAAAATATAATAGAAATCTCTAGATTTTTGGGTTAGAATGCATTCCAGACATTTCTATAAAAATGTCTGGAATATTTTCTAGTCTAAAATTTTGAATTAAAATCCCAAATTGTATCAAATTTTAATTAAAATCTGATCGATGATATATTAAACATAAATTGATATATTATTTGGATTTGAATTGTAAATATAAAAATCTTAATTACTTGTATTACTTATTAATTTACTACTTTAACGTACATACGAAACAGTAAAGGAAACAGATGTATTTTTAAACTTGCCTTCAAAGCAGGGGGTCTGTATAGCCACGCCTAATCGTAATATCCACTATTTACACACACTAAACACATTTTACACTGCACTGCACTTCGCAACACAATAACTACAATTTTTACAAGTGAAGAAATTGTTTGGCACGATTTGTGTAACTTCTACGGATATTCGTAAAAATAACAGGAAATTGTAAAACGGTACTTATAAACAACAATATTCAGTATTGCATAAAAATATGATGTCTAATGAATTAGTATTTAGTAGGCACTATTCATAAATTACGTTGTTTAGCTGTCGCAACTTTTGAGTCTTCTTCACTTTGGAAATTTCTAATTTAGTTCCTAAATTATTAATGGCATGGTAAATGTCACACTAAAACTGCCTTTTAACTGTTTAATTTCTTAATATTCTACTAAGTTACATGATAAACAAAAAATACTGCGTCCGAGAAACACAACCGAGTCAACAACCGATTGACACTAGCAGCTACGTACTAGCTTGACAGTTGACAGAATTAACTGGACATTGGTCGCAGTGCATTTTTTAATAATATTGCCATTTTATAAATAAAATTTCCCTATGCTTCAACCAGAAAACCAAAATAGATCTTTTTATTTTTCTTAATTTTCACATTTAAAACATTTAAATAGTAAAATAGATCACAAAATTGATTGTAATAATAAACACGGCTAAAATTATTTCTGATACTGTTGGCTATACTAACGCTATCTATTGGCTGTTACTATACTCGTTTGCTCACATTGTCGTACTATTTACAATGTCAAGATGTACAGAGATGTCGCTTTGTAATTTATTTTAAAAACTTTAATCAAATAAATTGTTTATTATATGATTTGTTTCTTTTTAGCATAAAGGGGCAAAAGAGCAATCGGAGCCATTTTCGTGACTACCGACGCCCATAGACATCCGCATAGAAGTTGCGCTCCTCCCTTCTTCTCCTTAGTCCAGGGGCCACCGGGTACATACACACCGTACAAAATGCGACACAGCTGTCACTTTACGCCGGTTTCGTGTAAGTAATGTAGACTAAATTGTGCTACTAATAAGTAAGCTGAGCCACAGCACACACGCCACTTTTAGATGCGGCGTCTGGCGACTTTGCGTCTGCATCGATGCAGTCACAGGATTTAGCGACTCTCTGCAACCGGTCGTAGTAGAATCAAGCGACAGTATCGCGATCTCGGGCAGCATTTAAATATTAATTGACATACATTAGCGTCTAAGTCGCCGCTTCTGGCGGCTTGAAGTGTGCGCTCCTCGCGTCTAGTCGTTGCATTCAGCTTCTTAAAAGCGTCTAGGTCGCTGGTCGCCGCATCTAAAAGTCTCGCGAGTCGTGTGTGCTGTCGACCTGACACGTGTTTTCATTTTATTTTATTATGTCTTTGCCCACGGCTTCAATCGCGTAACAATTGATATTGTCTTTTATGTCTCATTGTTACAACAATTATCATCATAGCTTCGATTTAATAAAAGACACACACACAGTAAATGTTATACTTAATATACTTATTGTCAATAGGTACTATAGTAAACGCTTCAACCAAATTAGCTTGGGCGTTATTGACATTAGGTTTGTACAAACAAATAATCAGACAAAAATGAAACCTAAAAGTTGTATTTATTGCTGACATCACGGAATAGATAAAACCTTATTTATCTATTCCGTGGCTGACATAATATAACTAAGATTCTGTAATTGCCTATTTATAATTAATAGCTGACGTTACCCAGCGTCATGGTAGAGCAGAACGATTCAGTCTCTTGTTAACGGCTTGAGACTTGAGTCTACGATTTTCAGGACAGCCCCGAGTTCCTAACCCAATAGGAATATTTCTCCCGATACTATTTCTGTGTGCTACCTCGAGACTTAAGTAATCGACCCTAATGGACCGACCCTACTCTAAAGTCTCTATCTTCAGCTATTGCTAAAGTCCTCGTATATTGTAAGGATGGCTACGGTTAGCAAAACTGCAGAGCAATTTATTGCAAAATGCTCCAGTAGATACATGCGAATCAGGCTAGCACTGGTTTTAGGTACCTATAGCTTACGTAATATCGGCGTAAAGTGATACTTAGAATGGCATCTGCATGCTGTTTCGTTATAGGATGTCTGTAGTATAGAATCTACACTACACTGTAGATACTAGTAAGTACTAAGGGTTTTTGACTTATCCCGTCAATAAAAATAATTGGAAACAACAAGCCGGTTATAATTTTCTTTATATGTATATTGTATTGTAAAACTTATAATATTTTAAACTTATAATATAATTATAATTAACTTATAATTGTTTATAATTGCTGTTGGTTTTCCTAATAAATAAAAATAAATAAATAAATAGTAAAACAATTATGTCTAAATGATACACAACAATATACAAGACTAAAAACACCTACACCAAAAATGTATACAATCTATGCATATGTTTTGAAATGAATTAAAAGAGGCATAAGCTAATATTCAAGAGGCGAAAGCTTAACGCGACTAGGTACCTATAGTCGTATTTTTAATTAGACGAAGCCAACTGACAATTAGGAGTGAGCGTCGCGTCGACGAACCTTATCCATAGACCGTTTGTTGGTCCGCGACGTCGCAACCGCTTTTTAGTCTCAGTCAAAGCAGTTAACGTCCACAACTGGTTGCGGGATTCAAATTAATAATGATCCGTATCATTAAACAATTAGGGTTGAAAATGCATCGTTGCAACTACTTTATGTTGTCGTTTCTTTCGCACGCAACTAAATTTCAAACCTTCTGAATATGCGCATAAGGCCGAATATGCAATGTCGCAACTGCTTTGTAAGGCTTCGAGAAAATAACTGGATTTTAGTCCGCGACGCCGCAACGTCGACGTCCCAGTCAATGAAGTCTTCGTTTCGTTTCGTTCGTTCTACAAGTAGCTCCGGTTGCGGCCGTTGCGGGCATTCAAATTAATTTTGATCCGTATTTTTAAACAAATAGGGTTGAAATTGCATCGTTGGAACTAGTTTATGTTTTCGTTTCGCTCGCCTAAAAAATACCCCAACCTTTTGCTTAATATTGCGAAATATCAATACCAGCCAGTCCTAAGCCTGGATAAGTATGAAGGGAAATTCATTTATTTTAATAACTTAAGAAAAATCTTCTAAAATCGATCGAAAACGTTAAGTAACCGCGTTTCGCAACCATTTCACTCGATTTCGAGACGAACGTTGGCGACATGTTTACGTTTCTTTCGTTCGACCGTCCCCGTCGTTCGGCATCCGTCTAGTGGAAGCAGTTGCGACGTGGACCCTTTCGTCAACTGGTTTTCGTTCAAGAAAAAACGGTTGCGTCTCGTCGATAAGAAATTCGTCGACGACCCACACCTACTGACAATAGCTAATGTCACTTTGTAAAATAATGTTGCCATGTTTAACGTAATAGTGATGCGTAATGAATGAATGTAATAACGATGACGTAAAAGAGTATCGAAGGGAAGGAAGATATATTTATTACCAAGATGAAACCTGGATCAACGAAGGTAATTACAATTTTCTGTTACTTTACATAATAAAAATAATAAGAATCATTTATTGCAATATAAAGCATACATTTTATACATTAATATTTCCGCCAAACTGCATGGTAGTTTGTTGGCAGAAATATTAACCTTATTTTATTAGTACCTCGATTTATATATATTATTCATCATACTTAATTCAAATTCAAAAATTCAATTCATTGTTATCTATTCA
>LUGF01006790.1:231060-245667 GCA_001625245.1 Calycopis cecrops | reverse complement strand
GCATGTGTGTATAGTGTACAGGTACAAATATCTAATGTGTCATTTTACGTGATTTTATGGAAAATTTCTTCAATTTCATTATAGCTTTTAGTTTTGAGCCAATTTGTAACTTGAGTTATATATTATACAAACATTTTAAATAACTATTTTCCATAATAAATAAGTCGTCGTCCGATGAAGTCGACGACATGATGGTCACTACAGGCCGATTTGCCTGCTTCTTTATACGAGTGCAACCTGCTCGGACCAGCGCCGATCGGCGCCGAAATTGTCGGCGCTGGGAACCTGCTTCTTTATAAAAGCACCCAGTAAGACTTGTGTTACGGATACTAAACAAGGGAATATATATTTAATACCATAGACTAAATAAATACTTTTTATTTAGTCTATGCCCTTCCCTATATGTTTTATAAATTTAATAAATTTTATATACCTATTTAAGATTATTATTATATAAATACATATAATATGTTGGATCATGACCAAGGAGGGGTTCGAACCCGCGACCCCTGGCGCAACATGCTCCACTTATCCGAGCCCTGTACCACTGCGCCAGCCTGGTCTTCTAATCTAAGTTCTAACTACTATGTATCAACTTTAGAATACACCAAACACAATGTACCTAATTATTTATAATATAAAGCGCCAAACGAGAAATCGGAGCCATTTTCATAACTACCGACGCCCGTAGACATCTGCATAGATGTTATACAGATACAATGCCCTCCTTCTTCCTCTTCCCACCGGCCACCGGTTACTTACACACCGCACGAAACGCGACAGCACAGCTGTCACTACGCCGGTATCATGCAAGCGAGATACTACTAAATTTACCGAGAAGAAATTCATGAATTTTGTTCCGAATCCTAATAATAAATCTACCTATTCTACTTCATATCCACGAAGCCGTTACACTGGCCACTACATCTACTACGTTGTACGTAGTGGCGTCCGGAGCGTGTTCTGTTTTTCTGCTGTCAGACGCAAACAAAAATGAATAGGCCATCTCTTTGTTTATCTGTTTGTTTCACGTGAACTACGTACAACGGAAAACAAAGTGCGTTGTGGTGTCCACGCGCCTCCAACGCGGAGGGTAAAAGCACCTGTAACCGACCACTACGCGAGTCAAAAATATTGTAGATAAACTACTATGTATTTACTTAGTATATAATAATATGTGCTGTAATTAGCTCTTGTATTTACACTATCGAAAGTTAGTTCCATAAATAATACATAATTTGAAATAATAGAAATTGTTTTAAAGAATGTTTTCTTTCATAGTCATAGTAATTCGGGTGTCGTATCGAAAACGGATTTGTTAATTTAATAAAAAAAATAACTCTCCTCAAAATTTGACGATAGTTATTTTTTTGTAAACCAATACGAGTATGCTGTCTACAACCAACAAACTAAAGTTACGGTTGCATTTGAAACGATTCTAATTTACAATCATGTTTAGTGTGATAAAACTCCAGCACATTTGTTTTCTTTCTGCAAGACAAATATTGGCGCAGTTACCTTTTAACCTGGCGGTATTTCGTACTTGGCAAGTATCCATTTTGGCTAACATCCAGCGCTGGCTTCCCCGGTGCAACAACAGTACGCTTCTCACAGACACGCCGACCACACAACTTCGTATTAGCCGTCCCAGTATAATTATTTACTTCTAAAAAGTAACGAAGATTATAAGGGTTGCGATTATTAAATATTTGTGTGTATGTGTCGTTAAGATAGAGCTACAGAAAAACAGGTGAGTTTTATTTTTTATAAATTTATACAATAGATTATCTTTATACAATATTTTTACACGATTAACATTAGTGTGTGTGAAAAGCTCTGTATAAAATAATAGTCAACACTGGTTTTATGGGACTATAACCGTGTAACCTATACCTTTGTTAGAGTTTATTTAGTTGGACCAGCTGATGTCTGGAGGTGCTGGACCGATTTCATCTTACAGTGTTAGACAGCCCATTTACCCAGAAAGTACATAAACTAAATACTTACCACCACAAGAGAAATAGGAGAGAATGGGCGAGTTACCAACTAAATTAAGTGTAACATTCGTTTTCGTTACGTTCTAGTATTCTGTCTTTAACTTTTTTATAATGAAGGCTTTCTTCCTTAGTACTATGCATCACACTTGTCACGTGATGTCTACCACTATCACAAAATGTGATGAAGACTCGTGACAGAAGAACAGTAGGCAAACAAACAATAGTAGAAAGAAAGAATTCTTTTATTTGCACGATCACATTTAACAAATTTGCATAGTTACCTATTGTAAATGGTAGCAAATCGGTCTCAAGCTCGGTATTTGCTGGCATGACTGTCAGTGTCATGTAATATCTACTTACGACCATATACACTTACGCATGTTTAATATTTATACCCTGCAGTACAGGCTATTCAACTACACACATAGTATAGCCGTCGCTTTGTGGCGGAATCGTTTGAGCGAGAGGAACTTGCCCGATCGCGGTGGCATGATTCAGTTGCAATGCAAAAATGGCAATACCTCTTACTAAACGTCAGTGGCACAACTATACCACTCAAGGCCCGTGGTAAATTCATCGGATGGGCATAACATAAAGATTTTTTTTAAAATGTGTAATAATAAATGACCAAAAAATAGTGCGGATTCTTCTCCGGCCGTGGGCCCCTTCTGGCTGGGGGCCCCTTCTGGCTGGGGGCCCTCTCTGGCTGGGGGGCCCCTTCTGGCTGGGGGCCCGTGGTATTTGGCTGACCTGCCACCCTGTAGTTACGCCACTGCTAAACTGAAGCTGCTACAGCAAACATATTGGTCCATTCTTTACGAAGTAACGAGCACAATGGCTTTATTTACAAACAGACACCCACACACTCGAGGTACGGCTCAATGAAGTTTGTTTATTTTGTATTGTAACATCCGAACAGGAACCACGCTAATTAAATTACAATGATAACACAAATTTAACAACAAGTAATCACGAATAAGCGATACCAGCACTTTGTATAGGTTACAATTATTCTGTACCCCCTGTGATGACTGATGAGTGATGTAAGTCGATTTGTACCCTTTTTTGTTTTTTTATATAAAATTATCAGCAAAAAATTACGATTTTTTGATCCAACTCAAGTATACTTCTATTTGCTATAGTTTCGGAGATAATATAGTGAAGTGATACAAGTAGGTATAAAAAAGTGCATATTGATATAAAAGAAGTTTATGTATTGGTTTCAAAAGCGTTTTAGTTTTAGGCTTTTTAGTATTGCACAATGATATAACTGAACTTGTATCATTTAACACAAATTTTTTACTCGCATTACAACGTCTTATTAGGTACCTACAAGTCGTAGTGTTTTCAATAAAAATCAAGATTTACTCCAAGTTTGTAATATTTATCGAAAAAAAATATTTAAAGAGAAATTTTTTCAATCTTATTTTCGCTCTCGGACTGTAAAATTAAGATTTTGCACTTGTATCACTTATTACAGGAGGCACAGAATTGATATTCGTATATCGAGATAGGCGTTGACTCTTCTAACGTTGCTAAAAATTTTTGTTACCTGTGATTCAAACATGAAACGATTTAGTTGAGCGCCATTATTATTTGAGCCCCATAAAAATGATTAGTCATGTTAAGTTAATTCTCAGTAAACACAGTATATTGTACACATACAGTGTGTTGTAGTATAACATATTGTACAAAACAGGCCACTCGAAAACTATTGTTTACCAGATCCTTTAGTGACATAGTAAATTCTTACTACCTACTAATGGCTTCCTATAAGTTACAAGAGTTTACAGTTATAGCTACAGCTTACCACTGCACTGTAATAAGCTATCAAGATGTTTCCATAAAGGTTGATTAAAAAAATATTTTAAATTAGAATGGAAATATATAATTGTATGAAAATTTAAGAAAATTTGCCTTCGATTGTGCATGCAAGATATATTTTTGTAACGTTGACTTTGAATTATACCTGACATGGAATGGTCAAAAGTTGGTCTTTTGTTATAATTTACAACCTCAATGTGTTCCCGATATCGGGATCGTGGATAGGTTAGATTCCTTATATGTTCCCAGATTTCTCTCATATTTGTTTCAGCTGTCAGGCCGTAAATATGTCAACGTGTACTGAGACAAAGAAATAATCAAAATAAACAACAAGTTATTTCAACGCAATAATATTTTAGGATGGGGAGTTCATTTAAACGGAATAAAGTCAAGGCTGCGGGCAATTCCCCCGCGTTTATTTTTGGAATCCATCTTGTTTTGGTCCGCCATTTTGGACGCTACATACATCATGGTCGTAAAACAAGAGTTTAATTGTTTGTCTGCATAGAATCTACTGCTATTTTTAGTGATTGCGCTCTGTTATCTAATGCAGCAGTGGTGTTTCCTATGATAAATCTCTCCAGAGACATATCCGACTGCTGTTGCCAACTTTTTGTACCTAATACATTACGAATTCGTTGATGACGTGAATTCATTTATGTAGAATATTCTCTTTGTCTCACTGACTATCTCTATCTTTACAAAACACAGCGGTCTCTTTGAGCTGGTATCGTGTTAACGAGAGGTACCTATCTGTTTGCGCTTCCGATCTATTTCGGCTGTAATTTAGCATGACACTACCTCTTCGTCGTTCGTCGATCGTGATGACCATTTGAGGGAACGAACTCGCGTAGTGTTAATTATTTATTATTTTATTATTAATTAGTTACTTGTTACTGAAACCTCCAGTGAAAAAGAATGAAGATTTTATCAATTCTCTATGCTACCCACATGATTACATTTTCACACAAGTTATAATTTAAGATGGTAAAACTGTACAGAAATGCATAAAAATTAAAGACTTTTTATTTTAATTTACTGGCGTCGATCAAGATTGTAAAACAGACGTAACTGTCTGTCGACCGTCGCGAAGTGACGCAAATTATACACCAAATGAAAAACACATCGTGTATTTTGTTTATCGTAATTTTTATTGCATGTTTGTGGTTCACGGGGGGATGCCGCCAAGAAACTTAAAACATCTGTCTCGAATCCTTGGGTTTTGATATCTATGGGTCTGATAATCTTCGAAAGGCTGACTGTTATTGTCTACAAAAAGAGGGTTAGATATGGTCACGTACACACAATTACATCATTATATTGTGTCAATCGCCACTTCATCATTTACTCGCTCTCGAGATCTTGGCAGTGAAATTATATATCTAGCCAAGTTTAAATGATTCAATAAATGGAATGGAATTGTACCTACTAAATAGTAATTACCTTGAAGAGTACGACTGTAGTTATATCACCATTCATCACCATTACCGATATTAGAATTAAATAGTGAGTAAGTTCATTTCTTAACAAGTTTAAAATGATAATAAATACAATCCAATCTAAAATGTTAAAGTTCACAATAATAAATCGTTTAATCTGTAATATAATCGATTGTGTAAAATAAACCTACGTACATCGAGACAGAATCTCTTGATGTCATTTATAGCAGTCGTCGCGAATGGGTTTTTTTTTAAATTTTTTTAAAATATTTTTCTCCTGATACATTTATTTAATTTCTCCTTGGTTATTAGGTATATTGAGATAGTTGCTTCTTACCTTAGCAAAGGAAGTGTTATGTTTTTGTTTTTCATGCGAATCTGTATGTAAGTATGTTCAATGTTGATTAAAACAAACTACACAAGTAAGTACCTATATAGGTTTGTAATGGTTTTTTCAGTGTAACAATTTTTAATGTTTGTTTTTATAGCTGCAACAGAAATATCTATGATAATTAAGTATGTATTTGTTCCCGCTATAACAAGCGTCTTCTTATCAAGGTTCTTGAGATACAGTCTGGTCACAGATAGGCTGACGGACAGCGGAAGGTCCCGTTTTACGCTATAGGAATGGAAATACGGAACCCTAAAAAATAGAAGCCCAACCATCACCAAGCACATTCTTCACCGATATCCAGTATTTTCTGTTTTTGTGTATTTCTTTTTTTGTATTATGAGTAAGAATTTAGGTAAAATACCGAATCACTTAAGACGAAAAAGTTAGTGAAGTCACGTTATAGACGGAGATGTGTTGATGCGTGGCCAACACGCACTTGGCGGTATCTCGTGTTATCCTTCATCGTGTGCGCCGCACGTCGTATATTTGGCAATCACAGCAACACATGTACCTACCTGAAGCGAACTTTAATATACAAGCATCAGTATTAGGCTGCACCCGCTTATATTGCCTTTGTAAATGAGTCTCGGTAATTAGGTGAAAAGTGGTAATCTCTGTATACTTATTTCAAATTCTCGTGTCACAATGTTAGTGACCATACTCCTTCGAAACGGCGAGACCGATTCTCGTGAAATTTTGTGTGTTTATTGAGTCGGTCTAAGAATTGGCCTACATCTATTTTTCATCTCGATTTTTCCACGGGATTTTTACGCGGGTGAAACCACGGAGCGCAGCTAGTACCTACATTATAATAAATTGGGTATAAGATGATAACAGCCTCTCCAATAAGAATTGTTCTTTCAAAATTGTTCCTAATTAGTTTCTCCAAGAAAGAGCCTAAAATTTATTACAAGAATTATTAATAAATTCTCCTGTTTCTAATTATTGTAATCATCAAAATACCTTCCTATTTCCTAATGAGTAATAAGAATGACATTAGTTGAATTAACGTGACAATTGTACGCGTTTTTCTTTGCAAAACAAAAAATCTGGTTACCTTTTAGTCTGAAATCGTGATACGCGAAACTTTTCAACAACAACTACCAAAGCTTTTTTGAAAAACAAATATCCAAGTAAATAGTAAATAGGTACATAATTATTAACATGCCTCGTGGTTTAATATCAAGTTTATTCAGCTACTGATCCTATTCAAAAATATATTTTTATTTCTATTAACAGTTGTCAGTCCGAGAAAGAATTGTCGGTTCTGACTCACGACTCTTCTTTCGTGCCTGACAGTCGACCTAAGCATGAGGGTGCACTTGTGTCTGCGCACACGCTATTGCACCATGTCTTGATTAGTTTTCTAGTCTCTCTTCTTTTATGACGAGTTAGTCTAAGGATACCCGAGCTGAGCAAGTAATAGGGTCCTACCCTATTACTTGCTTGATATATAGAATATAAAGCAAGGATAGTTTATGGTGAAAGGCCATTGCTCTGGCCCGGCCACGTGGTGCGCGCCACGTCGGTAGTCTCCCGGCGCAATTGGCGCGTTCGTTGGATCCGCGCCATCTTTGTCTCTGACAGCTGATCACGCGACGTGCGCCAGTCTTTGTGACGACGGCACGTGAGCTCCGACGGAGAGCGGCCTTTGACATTGTGCATGTCACACACATGTGCACACGATATTGACGACGATAAGCACGTGGAAGTTGTAATAGGAGTAGCGCCGAGGTGGGCTCACAGACGGGCTGCAGGCCCTGGCCATTAAGACTTAAGGGCCTTACGATCATTTTTGTACCAATAAAAGGGGCCCCTTTTCAACTCCAAGGCCTCCAAACCCCGGCCTCGCCAGAGATTAATCCGGCGCTGAGTATTAGTACTACTCGGACGCGGTAAGTACCAACCTAGCAAAAATGCCATTCCCCGCTCTATACCTCCGGACTTCCCCCGCTGTCGCCCTATTATGGCGATAGCGGGGGTGGTGCGGGGCTCGAGAGCATTCTTCGCATTCTCGCCAGGTCCCAACTTACTGCCTCCGAGTAGTAGGTAAATGAGATGACGAGCAAGATGTGTTGAGAAAGGCTTGGCTGTTTCCTTTCTTTAGACACAATGGGTTAACAAAATTGTACCATAACACCATAAATATTACAAATATCAAGAGTGTATAGTTTATAAAGATATGGCTTGTATAGTTAGGGCATGTAAAGTTAAGTAATTAATTAAAGTTAAAAGCTTGGCTGTACATTTAAGCTTTTTTTACAATTTGCACGTTGTACCTACTAGTCTTGGCGATATTACACGTTTAATGTTTTGGGTGGGATAGATTTATTTCAAGATTTTTCCTTGTATGCTGTATTATTCCTACTTGAAAAATTTCATGATTCTAGATTAGATAGACGTAGGTACAACAAAGAGATCCTAAAAGGTATCCAGTGTATCCCTAATACTTTATAGATATGGCACCCTAATAAGCATTTATAAATAACTCTCTAATTAGACATGAAGCTGTAGTTATGTTTGTTTGTCGCCAGAATGCCTCAAGAGGTGATCACGGACAAGTCCCTCCAGCGCGAGCTGGCGGACTCCATCATCCGCATGGTACCGCTCGACGACATACGGATCCTGCTCGCCTGCGGGGCCAAGGTAGGAAGGAGAGTCACACTTCAGTGGACACGCTACTTTTAGCATTGGCGATTTAGCCGTCGTTGGAACCTGAAGGCAGCGCAAAGGACGAGGTAGTGCCATGCTGCATAGGAGGAGGTAATGCCATGCATGGTGCATGACACTACATCCTCCTATGCAGCGGAATTGGGCCGGTACGACCGGGGAAGTACCTCTCGCTCACTTGATACCGGCGTAAAGTGACATCGTCGCTGTTGCGTTTCGTGCGGTTTGTGAGTAGCCGGTGGCCCATTGGGGGGAGGGGTGTTAGGAGGGCAACGCATCTGCGTAACAATCATGCGAATTTCAATCAACAATCAAAAGGCTCTGATTGTTCGTTTGCCCCCTTATGCTATAAATAAAAATGAAAAGACGCAACAATATACTTATTTAAAAACGCCGAACTACTAAATCGAACTGCAAGTGCTGCCGATTGGGCATCGGAGCAGTCGCTAAATCGCACGATTCTGACATCGCGACTGAACACAGAGAGTCGCTAAATAGTGATTCAGTATTGAACTAATGATACAGTCGCCGATGTTTAAAGCAGCGTGTGTGCTGAGTGAAAAATCAATCAACAAAACACCACAAGCAATCACATCATGTTGCGTTTGTGTGGCCCACCTCATTAAGCCAAATTAAGTTAAGTTGAAAAGTGGGATGAAAGAGAGTGTTGTACCTTTATATTAGATATGTAAGTTTATATTCTTATGATTCAGTAACATAAAGAGTACTATTTGAGGGGCTCAACCCTAAGCCCTTCACGAATCACGACACTCCCGTTAAGTGCGATGTTCACACCGCAGTAGACTGTATTGTGCAAGTTTTCATAGGCACATTCTACAATAAAGACTAAGTATATATGCGTCGGTAGCCTTTAAATGGTTCTAACTGTTTGTTTCCCTGACTAAGTGCATAAAAATCTACATAATTAATCCCAAGCAATGAATGTTAGGATCTTGGACCGTACAGTTCCTCTGGATCTGACCCTTGATTCGCAGGTGAACGAGCCGGTGACGCAGGGTCTCCGGCCGCTCCACTACGCCATCTGGCAGCGCCACCTGGAGGCCACGCGGCTGCTGCTCGTCCGCGGCTGCGACATCAACGCCACCGACGACTGCGGCTACAGCGCGCTGCACCTCGCGGCCGAGCACGGGTAACTATCGGAGGCCTGGAGAACTTGGAGTTCAGGGGGCCGTTTTATGGGTACAAAAATGATTTTAAGACCCTTTAGCCTTTCCAGGGCTGCAGCCCTCCTTAGTCCCCACCTGAATCAGGTTTTAGGTAAAGGTCCCAGCACAGGATCGTGTGAATGTTCGTTTCTCTCGCTGTATCTGTAATCTGCCACATTCTCTTGTAAAATTCATATAATTACTCGGTAAATTACAATAGCTTGGTGAAAACTGGACAGGTGAAAGGAAAGGATCTATCTTCTCTCTTCTCTCCGGGACTGACTAGTCACAGGGAGCTAATAGATCCGGGGCATCCCACTAAGGGGATTGGAAGAGTAAATTGAAAATTCATTTTACCTTTGCGCAACACTTTGGGTACGAGCGAGCTGTACATAGATAGCTGGTTCAAATCCGGCTCGAAGGGCCAAAATGTAGGAGCGTTTCCCTAGAGAGATGTTGATGATGAATCTTGTTGGGTTGAATCGAAATGCTTAGTTTCATTAAAGTAAATCAGTGTTGAATAAGTATTTATATGTTACAAAATAGTTGGTTAGCATTAATACTAAATAATGTACAGCTCGCTCGTACACTTTGGTTACTGTAAAATGTCCTGCGCAGTTGCCTAGTCTCTATACTCTATAGAGAGGGCCACCGTAGCCGAAATTAGATAGAGAGATAGCGAGAAGTTATTACAACAAGCTTTTGTATCCATTCCAGTTACACGGAGCTGGTGCGGCTGCTGCTGGAGAGCGGCGCTGCGGTGGACCACCGGCCCGACTCCGGCGAGCAGTTCCCGCGCACCACCATCTGCGACGAGCCGCTGCGGCTCGCCATCCGCAACAAGCACTACGTACGGCCCCTTTATAGGCACAAAACAGCAGATAGGACCCCTAAGCTCATGAGGCACGGGACATCAGCCCCTCTAAGCAATCTATGTGACCTTTACACTCATTGGCAGCAAATCAAGGGCATCTATGATCTAAGTCCTAAAGGCGCTATCTTGGTGCGGCACTGCACGTAGATGGCTCTAATTCGGGGTCGGTTTTACCTATAGTGCGGGGGCCGGGTGTTCTCATCAAGCTCTAGATCGAGAACATATTGACTTCTTGTAACAAAAGAACACTAAAGTATAAAGTATTGATAGCATCCGGGCGCTTTGGGCTGCTCTCTTTCGTTCTTTAAAATAGAATGTCTAGCAGCGGATGTAGGTAGTATATCATACTGATGATGATGGCTAGGGCACGCGGCCACGCGCCCGCCGCCGTGTAGAACACGGAACCAGCTGGAGGCCTGCCAACTGTACCGACAGCTCGTCTGTCCGCATCAGCTCTAAACACGTCAACAAGGTCGTCAAACGTATATAATTATAGACTGTATATATCTTAAAATATATATAGTTTATCTTATATATAAATTTCTCGCGTCACAATGCTAGTTACCATACTCCTCCGCTACGGCTCGACCGATTCTCATGAACGTTGGTGTGCATATCGGGCAGGTCTGAGAATCGCCCAACATCTATTTTTCAACCTGATATTTCCATGGGATCGAATCTTACGCGGGTGAAACCGCGGAGCGCAGCTAGCATATTATAATATGTCGTGCCATTCCTGCTGTGCAGTGGACTTCGGCTTGTATAACTGAGGCGGTACATCTCACATGACACTGGCGAGATGTGACGGGTCTGATGTTCATGATGAGACCAGGAGCCCTGCATTAAGGAAACGGGAAAAGTTTAACGAATCTCCAAAATATCTTCTTGCCTAATTATTGGCTCTACCAAAGGGCTTCGCGCAACTGTTTGCTTTGAAACTTATGTTGTAAAATAGTCTAGAAAAAATCTGTTTGTATTTTCAGGAAGTAGCCCGTCTTCTTCTAGAACATGGCGCGGACCCTAACAAGCGCTACTTCTTCGGCGCGGAGATCAACCTGGTGTCGGACCCGGAGTACCTCGAGCTGCTCCTCATGTTCGGAGCCAACCCTGACTCCAGGGACCGGGCCGGCCTCACTCCGCTCATGAAGTCTGCCAGACAAAGACAGGTGAATACTAAATTACTTGTATTTGAAATGTCGAAAGTCTAAAAATTGTATGAAACTGGCAATTTTAACAAAAAACAAGTTTTTTTAACCATTCTGTTAATGATAATTTTTCTCACTACCATTTGCAAATATTATAATGGAGTAAGTCATGTTCATTTGTGGGAAAGGTGCTCATGGTATGTTTAACAGAGGCTCAGAGTTTTTGAGCAAAATGGGGCAGTAGCTCATAGTTATATGGACAGCTGCTGTTACTCATAGTTAGCACCACAGATCTCATTATAAGCCTGACACAGGCACAAATTAAGCTGGACATTTTGCACTAAAAGCCTGACACACTGGGTTAAAAAAATGTAGGTAGTTATGCCTTATGCACTTATTACAAGCTATTGTATATAGGGTTCGTTTTTGGTCACCGGCCAAATTTTCAGATTTGGTTCAGAATCGATAATACATTCGATTTATGAAATAATAAGAAAAATAATATAAAAAATATTTTTGTCCCGTACGAAAATAAATAGAGTGTGGGTAACACAATTGACCATAGCCGCCGCGCGCAGCGCTGCGGCCGCACGCAGTGGTGCGTAACACAATCAGCTGTTGAGGTCAACACACTCTTCGAGTGCTAATGCGTGTAGGTATATTTACGGACCGTTTCAAATCGATGTTTATGTAACAAAATATTACAAATAGGACGATAAAATTAAAACACACCCTTGAAATGATGTTTATTTCCTTATTTTTAAATATGGCCGATGACCAAAAACTAACCCAGTATATATTTTAATTCTTTTAAGACTTAGTCGAACAATCACATGCCCGCGAACTTTTTGGTAAACTCGTCAAACGCCTACCAAAAGCAGGACAGTCGGGACACATTTACGCACGTACATTTGGCCCGACACAACTGTCAACAGTAGGACACGTCCGGCCCAATTCTAACGCCTGGCAACCCTCTGTGGGACAGGTGTCCGGGGTTCAAGATAATAACGTGTGCACCTTCCCCCAGGGTATAGAGTCGGTGCTGCTCCTCATCAACTACGGAGCTGATGTGAACGCCATCGCCGACGCCAGGAACGACTACAGGACGGTCATGCACTACGCGGTGCTGAGCGGTAAGACGGTGATCATAATGATTCAGTAAAAGATTCAATAGTGACACGCTGCATGCATGCACCGATTTGGGTCGGTACGACCCGGGAGGTACCTCTCGCTGACAAGAAACCGGCGTAGAGTGACAGCTGTGCTGTCGTATGGTGTGTGCGTAGCTGGTGGTCCATGGAGGGGGGGATTGCGGAGGAAAGAAAGCAACGCATCTCTATGCGTTTATGCGGTAGTTATGATAATGGCTCCGACTGCTCGTTATTAAATTAAAAATATTCTCTGTCGATGTTGCCAGGTAACGTAGAGCTGGTGAACCTGCTGGTGAAGCAGGGAGCGCGGGTGAACTACCAGTGTCCGGATCTGAACAAGCCCAGCCCCCTGGACCTGGCCATCCTGAAGGGAGACGTCGGCATGCTCAAGCTGCTCCTGTCTGCAGGTAGGATGTTACACACTGTTACACATAAGCTATATGTGGTTTTTTAAGGAATATGGGGGCAAACGAGCACTCCGAGCCATATTCATGACTACCGTCGCCCATAGAGGTTATACGGAGGGCACTCCTTTCTCTTCCTTCCACGGCTCACCGGCAACTAACACACTGCAAACGCGACAGCACAACTGTCACTTTACGGTTTCGTGGAAGCGAGAGGTACCTCCCCGGTAGTGCCAGCCTAATCCGGCATGCATGCATGTAGCGTCTCACTACCTCTTACTTAATACAACAAACTACACCTTTACTTTTGCAAGAGGCATCGCCTCCGCTTTGTATCGATACAATCGATCCGGTACGACCGAGGTGATACTCTAGCTCGCAAAATGCTTCTTCTGCATATTTTGTTACATAAACATCGATTTGAAACGGTCCGTAAATATACCTACACGCATTAAAAAAAGGTTGATAAATGCGAGAGGCGTTAAATTAAACCAGTCGAATTTAAAAAAAAGTTTACGACAAGTATACGAAAATACTTTTTTCAATCAAGTTAAATGGCGAAAAAATGTAATCATGCTTTGTACGGCGAACGGCAACCTCGCACGTAGCGAATGACATCGAAGTGATTATACAAGAGCAATGTTTGTGTTCTATTGTGTATGATTGTGTATGATCGACCATAAATACAGAGGCTCGAGCTACCTTAGGGCACTCGCCTCTCATACAGATGAAGCTGCACTGGGCCTTCAGCCTGTTAGCGTACAGTCTAATTTGTATGAACTGTCTGTCTGTCTGTCCAGGGGCAGACGTGAACGCATTTAGTTCAGTGATCGGCACGCCGCTACACGTCGCCTGCTCTGACAACATCACCAACAGAAAGGAAATTCTCAAAGTAAGTTTAAGAATGAGAATAAGAAAAACTTTATTTGCAAACACACTGTAACCAATACACAACATTACATCTTAGTTACATAAAGTGAAACGTTATATTATAACAGTAGGTACAATATTTGGATCGGTTTATCTATAGGCAGTCAAAACATATTAGCGTGTGCTTCACAAAGTGGTGGAACCTCAGCTAACTTCAGAACTTATGGTCCTGACACTGGTTTTCAGGATCACCATTTTTATTGGGTTAGTAGCACAGTTAGGGCATACGCTCATAGCGGGTCAGATGCGCCTCGATGCCCAATATATGCTCAGAATATGCTCATAGTGAGATGAACAGTTGTTCTTAATACGGAATTACAGGTACCCATTGTTAAAGGGAAAGCTGGCTGTAGTTAGTAGAACAGATGCTCATGGAAGAGACAGTGGCGTAACAATGGAGTGTAAAGCCGGCAAAATGCTACGGCCCAGGCCGAAAGGGGACAGCATATCTATTGGTTCATGTTGGGACATATTTATTCTTAGTATACGTGCACACAGTTAGTGGGATGTATGCTCACAGTTAGTGGAATGTATGCGCACATTTAGTGGGATGTATGCTCACAGTTAGTGGGATGTATGCGCACATTTAGTGGGATGTATGCTCACAGTTAGT
>LUGF01006790.1:136858-148366 GCA_001625245.1 Calycopis cecrops | reverse complement strand
GTAAACATTGCAATTTAGAGTTTAAGAAACAATATCCCACATCGATCATATTAATCCATTCACTGTAACTCTATTCCGAGGTTTCACGGTTTTTTATGCTCCAGGCACTCCACTACTTACTAACATTGTGAACTGTCACTCACTTTATAGGCGTCTACTTTATAGGCGTCTACTTTAGGGGCGTCTACTTTATGGGCGTCTACTTTATGGGCGCCTACTTTATGGGCGTCTACTTCATGGGCGTCAGTAGTCACCGAAAGGTTCGCACTGCTGTTACGGGTGTACTTCACACAAATCTCAGTGCCGTATGGAGCATTAGATATGTTTAGTTGTACTAGTAAACTAAACTAAAAAAGTAGACTACGCAGTGTAGTACTAGAAAATAATCTACTACTAGACCATTCTCTAACAGTCGTCTACCGCAGGAGTCGCCTCGCAAGTGCTCTGTTACCACTGAGTGACTCACGAAATAACTTTGCTCATACTTTAATGAAAACTTACCGATTTCCAAACCAAATCATTTCTTTGACTTTGTACATTTATTTTTGAAATTCTTTATCTGATTCATTTCATTAATGAAATGCAAACATTTGCATATACTAACTCTTCATGGTCATAAAAGAATGGACATCCCTTACGCACTTGTGGGGAATCCGAACCTGGTCCTGGTCCTGGTCATAACATATTTAAACCTTGATATACTAAAGGCAGGCAGTAGGAGAGAATGTTCCCTCTGCCTACCCCGTTAGCGAAATGGCGTGAAGATGTGCGAGTGCGAGTGCGAGTGTGTCAGCGAACACATAATTATTGAGAAAAATATTAGGAGGTATTTGAGTTTAGTTCTGAGTGGTAGTGGGCACAGAGTAAACATGGAAACAGGAAACGTGCGAACACGACGTCCGGCCTTACAAGTTTGTGACGTCACACACGCCGAGTAAAAAAAACAGGAGTTTACAAAAATAACGAGGTTAGTTAGTAAAATAGGTTAGTGGAATCAAACAAGATCAACAATTTAATTACTTTTCAGGGTCTCTACCTCATAATTAAAAATACCCGATCGCCTAAAATAAAAAAATAAATAAATAGAAGGTGATAATTTGTAGAAGTAGTCAGATATTTTGAATGCTTAGATTTCGATGTTTAATTTATTACGCTCTACAAGGCATTGCACATAAGGCGGTATTTGATTAAATTTTAGCTTCAGAATTCATCAATCAGTTTTCTCGTACAGAACCCTCGGCGCGCGAGCCCCACTCGCACTTGGCCTGTTTTTTACTTAAATAAATATCAAGACGAGCCGTCGGTCCTTTTTGACACCTAAGTAAATAAAAGAACCTGTCAAGGTACCTATTGAAATATATTGGGACGGACTTAAAGAGCACAGATATTATTTATTAGTTAGGCCAATGCATGTTAATGATCACTATCAATAATTAATGAACATTTTCGCAGGTTTTTTTTTATTACCAACTACTGAACCTGGTAGTTTTCGCAGGTTTTTTTTTATTACCAACTACTGAACCTGGTAGTTTTCGCAGGTTTTTTTTATTACCAACTTCCGAACAGGTAGTTGGTTATTAAAAGAAACTGCAAAAAAATAAAATGTTCATTGAATATTGATGATGGTGATCATTAATATGCATTAGCCTAACTAATAAATAATTTCTGTGCCTTATGTCCGTCTATGTTAATGGCCGGTCCATGTACATCCTTATATTTAATAAGTACCTACATGCAAAAGTTATTAAACTACCTAATATGGATGTTGACGAAATGATGAAATTCAGTAAGATTTTTTTGAATGTAGGCACATATATTAATAACAATAATAACATGCTTAGTCAACTAACTCAATAAAAAAGTACCATTCAGTTTTCATATGCTAACTTAGCATTAAATAGCAGCAAACTTCAATTATTTAGTAATTAGTATTCTTTAGGTGTACCTAAGTAATTACTAAGATATAATTTTAATGGGTCACGTTGGCGACCTCAATGCGGCCAGATCATAGATTGCTTGTTTATGATAATTACGTGTTAGTGAAGTAATAGGTGGAATACAAGCGTCAGCGAGGTTTCCCAGAAGACGGAAAGTACCTCGTCACGAACGCTTATTGTTTCACGTTGATTTAATACCGAGTTAGACGGCAGCGGTCGTATTTCACCCTGATTCACCCCGTGAGTCAGTGTGAGCATTTCAATTGAATATTGATTTATTATAGCGATATGGCGTCTGCGGTGGCGGGTGTCCGCATGAGGAATATTTAACATTAGGGCTCGTGTGTCATGTCAACACGGCTCGAGTTGAATGGGTTCTTGTAACTTTTACAATTAGTCGTAAGAGAAACGTACTTGAAGTATTTAAGTCTAAAATCAGATTTATATTTTTTGATAAATATACAAAAACAATCCTACTTATATTGTAAATGTGAAAGTTTGTAGGTTTGTTTGTTTGTTTGTTACTCCTTCACGCAAAAACTGCTGAACCGATTTTCATGAAATTTCGCACACACTAGAGAGTAACATAACTTGAATTATCACATAGGATAGTTTTTATATCGATAAAATGTTCCTATGGCATGGTTTTCTATTTTCCACGGGATCGAAGTTCACGCGGGTGAAACCGCGGGGCGTAGCTAGTTTTTGTATATTTATCAAATCTCAATAATGAGAATTTTAGAACCTGATACCATAGCATATAGAAGCGGGACTCTACAGTGCCTGAAGTAACAGTTTGTGGTCATTCACATCTTTTTATTAGGAATACCTACCATTAATTACAGATCTAGAAATAAATCATCATTCACCAGAATTTAATAACTAAGTAAGTACATAATTTTAAAATAAGTTTATTTAAAAAAATATTTCACGTTTCCTAATAGAAATGTATATTACTTATAATTGTAATTATAAGGTGAATAATTGTAAGGTAAAGAAATGTGGGTTTTTCGTGGTAATACAGATATTGCACGTATTATCGCAACACTTGCGGTCTTCTCAAAACTAGCGCTCTCATAAACTTATACAACCGACGGCAAATTGTCGTAAGTTAATTGAGTATAACACGACACGTGGGGGATTCCCGCGAGCGTCACGCGCCTCGCTATCTGATGGAGCTGGCGGGCCTGAGCGTGACCCGCGCTCCGTGACGGCGTGACGGTGCTGCGACCTGAACCCGTCATGATCACCGCCTGCACTACTGTATTTCATCTTCAATAGTAGTAATAGAAGTTTCCATCGATAGCAAGTACAAAGTCGCATCAACGATGCCCTATCCAAATAAAACTTATTACCAAAATGTAATCTATATTCGATAGATGCGTAAGATACGAGAACAAATAGAGGTGTGTGATACATATGCCTATATTCCAAATGTGAATTACAGGATTTAAAAGATTGAGATATTCGCAGATGTACCTAATGCCGCCTCTCCAATAAAAAAACCTAAATCGAATCTGACACTGTGACCTGTTACGTAGCAGTATATGGGAGTAATATTGTGGAGCAAATTGTACTTGCGATGCTGCAGCTGCAGCAGTATCCGTCCAGGTCTTTACAGTTCGGGACGCTGGCTCCACCTTCGTTAGTCGTGTAGCTCACCTAATGTTGTTGCACGGAGAGTCCTTCCAGTGCGGCAGGTGGTCCATCCCGTTGATCCTGTCCAAGTAGCCGAACCTGTCCATCTTGTCGCCCGCGTAGATCGTCGACACCTCGTCCAGGGTCCCGTTCCTCTACAATTAGAAGCTGCATGAACATTTTTGATCTACAATTGACAGCGACTGCTATATCTTGATCAATGCAAATGCAACAATTGACAGCGACGGCTATATCTTGATCAATGCAAATGCAATTTATATCAATAACAAATTTTAGAATCAGACGCATTAATAATACATTTATGTTACACGGGGGTTTGTTGCAACATTTATTTTTTCTCTGTCTGCATATCAATAGAGACAGAAATAAAAAACAATGCGTCTTCAAATAAAAAAGAGAAAGCTAATATACCAGACCCAACAATGATGAATAAAGCTCAAAGAGCTTCAAACTACTAAAATAATAATTAAACAAAATGCACCAACATCTCAAGAAAAGCACCGAATAATATTGTTATTTTCCTTAATAAAATCGCTATTAAGGAAAATAACAATATTATTTATGATATGTAGCTGTAGTAAGTTAAATAATTGAAAAGATGATATTTTATATTTTTAATACAGCGCACACCTTATCAACACATTATCTTACGATAAACAACTCTAGGGCGAAGAAATAAGTTTTAGGAGAATAGTGATGAGAGGAGATACGTACGGCCAGTAGGAGGCCCATCTGACTGTTGGGGCGCTTGCCCTTCGGGTACACGTAGTGCGCCAGGTTCACGAGCGGGTCGTCGTACCTGGAACAAGGTGACATTCAAGTATGTAAGTTCAGTTTAGTTCAGGAGGCGCGGGCGCCATCCCGAAAATGCTGCTGCCTTGTCGTGGTGGTGCGTGCCTCTTTGATCCCCCAGGCTTTGCTGGAGAGTGTTACCTATAGTATTTACTTCGGTTCGCCTCGCTCGATCACCCTTTTCGTAACGTTATCGTCACGCATTTATCAAAAACGTTAGGAAAGTGCACAGCAGTAATCGCGACCTCGAGTAGCAAGTGCGAGACAGTTTTCTTTCGCAACCACGTTAATATTAGCGCTTTACGCCACATGTTCCATTTGGCCGATATATATCATAGTGTGTACTTCACAATACAACACTCTTTCCCAAGTGCTGCCACTCTATTATTTCATTATAAAACGCTGTGTGTTTTTGTGTGCAATTTATAAAAAATGCGAGTTTCTATTCGCAAGCATGAACTTGCACGCTTGAAACTTTACGAGCAACATCTACGTACGTGGAGTGTGTGTGTGTGTGTGTAATGTATGTATGTACAGTGTACACAGCGTACGAACATAATGTAACGCAGTTAGCGGGGTGTTGCTAATAAACATTTAACTTGCTACCTATTATAAAGTTAACTCGCTTGAACATTATGTAAAGTACGTTGTGATATCCTTGCTAGTTACTACAGCGCGAACGGCACTGGGTCACTCTTGTTACCCGAAATACGTTGACAAGTTTCGATTTTATAATCAAAGATACTTGGGTCACGTTTTGGTTTCAGCCGAGAGATTAACAATACTGTAAGGATAGTAGTAGTATTTTTGGTAAGAGGTAGTGCCACACTGCATTCTTGTATGCAGTCGAATTGGGCCGGCACGACCGGGGAAGTACCTCTCGCTTAGACGAGACTGGCGTAAAGTGACAGCTGTGCTGTCGCGTTTCGTGCGATGTGTAAGTAACCGGTGGCCCATGGAGGTGGGAGGAGAAAGGAGGGCAGCGCATCTGTATAGCCTCTATGCGGATGTTTGTGGGCGTCGGTAGTCATGAAAATGGCCCCGGCTGCTCGTTTGCCCTCCTATACCATAAAAAAAAAAAGTACCATTACTCATTACTGCAATGCGGCTAAAAAAATTCGTTTAAGTGTATGCTAGCCAGTTTCGTGCGGTTTGCCTCGGTACGTTTGACCTAATGGAGATAATATTGGATAAAGGCTGTGCATCTGCATCCTGTGGCGTCACTACACTGTATGTTGCAGTCGCAAATATATCGGGGAGGGCCCCCATGTCTCCCAGTATAATCTCAATCTCATAATCTTCCCTTTCCTATTGCTACGCCAGTGGACATATCTGTATGGTTTCTTTTAGACTCTTCGTTTGTCACTTACGATAAGTGTCGTGATTAAGTTTTTTTTTACTTGTCCTTTTTTTGTCGTGTATTCCACTTTAAACTCGGGTTCATGGATAGGGATATACAATACGTATATATAGACAAAATTTTATTGGTAAATTTCCGTAGACAGTCCATCCAATACATGATATACAATAGAACTCACCCAAAGACTAGTTCTTCAGCAGTGATGTGCACGAACGGTTTCGCTCGCTCCCGGTTGCTCATGGACAGGCCCGATATGAAGAGGCTGATCAGCATTGAGGCCAAGTTCGGCGAGAACGATGTTACTGTCTGTAACGGATAATGCGTTGTAGCAATTGTTGTTGTAGAGAAATGGCGAAATATGATAAACGCCTACAGCTTGTACGTCGATAATCGCTAAAGAAAACATAGCAGCCAGGTTTATATCTAAAGTAAAGGTTTAGTGATTCGTGAAAAATTTATGATACGTAAAATCGTGTCAAACAGCGATCGAGCCAACTGAGCGCATTTACTGCGCATTCACCCGTACAAAATCGACTCTATTTTTTTCGTATTTTCCTGATATCTGTACCACATATCAATAGAGTCTCTGTCGTATCTGAAATACACACAAACTTTCCAATCTGGACCCAATTATAATCTGGAACAGCTTAGAATACTTTTTATTCCCTTGGGATAGATTTTACACTGGTGAATATGCGGAACACTTTTAGTATAATATATCACTTGATGTATAACATGTTACCAGTAGCGGTATGTTGGGCACGACCAGCTTCTGTGACTTGTCGACGGAGAGCTCTGGCACGAACCGGAGGATCTTCTTGTGCTGGTACGTCACCGTGTCGTTCTCGTGGAACTTGATGTTCACCTTCTCCATGTCTTCCCTGATAAAGAGGGAGAGTTACTATACAACAACTTACTAGCATAATGGGGCAATCGACATTAGGAGCCTTAGATGGCTCCGCTGTCACAGAACTCGCACCAGTATTATATGAGTAGGGACTTATTGTGTGATTCGAATACAATGCAGCTATTGCACTACCTTTAACATTTTTATAAAACATTTAAGAGAGTTTTTGTTAATGGCGAAACAGATATTAAAATTTTCATGAGAAAGAGGTATACTACCTCTCTCCTAAATATAAAGGAACTCAAAATATTAGTTATTGTATTTGTAGTAGTTGTAGTACGTACCGGTATACAAAGGGCCCCACTTCCACTAGCTTTGGTTTCTCCCCGTGGTCTAGGAACCCCTGGGGGTTTGTCATGTTGAAGATGTATACTTTGGTCAACCTGATGACCCCTGGGCGCTGCCAGTAGCTGTAGCTGAGGGATCCGTTCCAGAGTTTCAATTCCTGAAACATTGTTATTTCTTCAAAACTTGTACGACATATTAAAGATAGCGCTTATCGTGTACAATAGGACGGCAAGTCGGTAGAGCCGCAGGGATCCTAAGAGTCCCGATTAGAGAATAGTGCAGACAGGTGGAAGATACCATTCGTTGGTTAAGCCTTCTTATATAGTAAGATATAGAGGCTGCATCCTATAAATTTCCCACGGGCCTGGAAATATGTATTAACGCCACTGATCGTTGGTGCATGTAACTTTATTGACGAACAATTAGTCAAGAGGTTGGTTGTTAAATAACGTATAATATGAACTCGGCGGCACCGCTACCGCGCGAGCGGAGCGGCGACGTGATAAACTTATCTCACTTTCAAACACATATTTGTTACATAAAGTGTGCAGTCATGTTCAGACTTTCATTTTTCAAGGAGCTTGCGTAAGATAATCCTTTAGGCCAGTGTTTCCCAAATAGTGTCACGCGTACGGCGCGGGCATACCTCCCGGGATTCGCAGGGGTGCATCAGGGATTTGGGCAGAAAAACCAGCACATTTGACTCATTAATAAAACTGATACCGAATGTAATTCGAAACGTACCGCAATTTGATTGTTAATACCGTCAAAATGTCTTAGCCTAAGGAGACGTTCACAAACTTTTTAGTTTATTGTGAGTGTGTGAGTTACCTTAAATATGATGTAGTCCAACCATGGCACGAAGGAGAGCACGATGCCCAGCACCACTGTGCATATGCTGAAGGTGATCACGGCGAGCCGGCCTGCAACAGACAATCGCGACTGTAGCTGATTGGAAGTAAAGACAGCACAATTAAATATTTTGTTTCATTGCAAGAGAAAGTGCTTTTGCTACTTTTTGACTCGGTAAGTATCACTCGCTGACACACCACCGTTCTGAAGTGAAGGATATGCTATCGTATGACATGTGTGAGAGTCCACCTGTAATGAGGAGAAGGTGGGCAACTCAAGTGATGAAGCTGTATGAATGTTTATGGATGTCAGTATTTGTCTAATAAAAAGTCTGGAACCATTAAGTGATTTCGCAGATACACTATTAAAATATAGGCTTAGCTCTTGACCTTGTGATATTCCTACTTCACTTTATTTATCTAGAGTGTGAGCATGAATGCTAGAATACAAATTACGTCGCTTACTTGCGGATCTCTTTTCTCTTTTCATATATTAACTCTCTAATAACAATTGTTATATATTTTGTATTACATATTATTATGATTAGTTTTATATAGTTTAATGATTATTAGTTGTAACAACTAACAGTTGCTTACAAATTTTATTACTGAATCAGCAACAAAATTCAATTTATATAAGTAGTCAAAATATACTCAAATTAATTAACAGTATATTACAATTAGCATTTGTGCTGTAATTAGCAAAAAGATCTGAGTTGCAAAATTCACTTGTAAAATGCTACCTACTACGCTGACTTAGGCACCTAGTAACATTTACCTGTTATACAATACCTACATATTATATTAAACTGACGTCTGTTAATTTGACGACTTGTAAATGGACTCGTTAAAATATTTGGGAATTAGTAATGTAAATAAACAGTAACAATTATTTTAATGCACATAAAAGATTGTTATATAATTTTGCTTCTCTTTGCTGCTTATATTGTAGGATACTAAGTATTTATTTTTGTCTATGTTAATGGAATATTTTTAAATTAAGAAATATATCATTTAAATTGTCTGCTAGTAATTAATTATTATTGATATCTTAAATGTGAATAATGAATAGCTAACGCTGTGCTTTTTAATTAAAAAGTTGTTGCCTCGTTTTGGCGCAGGTCAAGCCGGTTTGCGGGTGTTATTGTGCTCGTCGTCAAAGCAAGCTAAAGGTCGTTCACGATTTGCTCCTAATTATCACCAGAACTGAAATTCGACTACAGAATAACGTACCGCAGTATAAATCTCTATATACATAAAATTCTCGCGTCACAATGTTAGTTACCATACTCCTCCGAAACGGCTAGACCGATTGTCATGAAATGTTGTGTAGGTAGAGGTATATATACGATATTACCACGGGAAAATTCCGCGGGTGAAACCGCGGAGCGCAGCTCGTGTAATACAGTAGACCGATGTATTGAGGCATTGCAATAGCCTGTCCGTCCCGCTTGTTGTTATAAAAAAATGTATTTAGAAGGTCAGCAAGAGTAGAAACGGATGTAATTAGGTGCAAGACAATTGAAACACGAAACATGCGATGGCGACTCCGGCGCCATTAGTACGGCTGAGACGAGCGACGTGACCTCGGCGGGTCACAGCGGCCCACCGGAGAAATGTGGAGATGTGGGAAGTAGCGCCGGGCTTAGTAAGTGCTTGCTAAGAGATTGTCTACTGGCAGAAGTAGCGTGGCTCTAGAGCTAAAGCTTTGGTATGTAGTTAATGTTACTAAAGATTGTCTAAGGGCCACGTGTGGCGTCTTAAAATGTGCGTCTAGTCGCTGCATTCTGCTTCTAAAAAGCGTCTAGATCGCCGGTCGCCGAGTCTAAAAGTCTCATGTCTCGCCCTAATAAGTATTTATATTTCTCTATTACCTGCCTAAACTATCGTCATAATTAAATCGTCAGCGTTTCGTTTATTCTGACATTCAGTAATTCTCGAATCGAACACACATAACATAGCTACTAAGAATTATAAAATTGTACATATAGTACAATTTTACAGTCATTTCAGGACTGTTGCAATAGTTATCGAATCCTATAAACAGAATAGTAGATAAGAATAATTCAAGTAAATGGACGATATACTTTCCGCGGTAAGTTGCCTTCTGCGAATATACCTACATATATACTAGTTGACCCGACAGCCGTTGTCTTGTCAAAATAAGTATGTTTTTAAAACGTGTTATCTATGTCGTGTGGCCGAATTGTCATACCGTTATCATAAATCAAATCATAAATCCATCCAGTACTTTTTGCCGCACAAGACAGACAGAATGACGTCTTCCACAGTTTTATTATAAATATGTATAGATTACTCAGGAGAATGTGGCACGTTAGCCAACAGATGGCGCTAGCGACTGCCTAATTGGTGGGTTGGTCCACTGCCGCGGCCGCGTTCTGGATAGTAACAGTTACCCTAAAGTAAATGGACGAACAGAACTCTTAGGTAAACTCGCCTGTTGCCGTGTAGGAAGTAAATAGATAAGGAAGTTTCATTAAATAATTAAATGATTGATTGATTCATTACATTCGGTTTGTTCATCCATTGTTAATTGTATGAAGATTGTGTTTGTACATTGTAGATGTCTGCGCCGGCGTGACATTGAAAGTTTTCGAAAATGGCGTTCTTTAGTTGGCAGCAGTTGGGTCCGAAGTCTTTGTCAAAAATCAGGTGTCGTGCAAGCGCAATTCCGTGCTTACAATTTTATAAAAATTTAGCATCGACTTGTAATTAATGAATAGACAACTAGCCTTTAATATGATAGGTCCCAGAAAACAACGCTATTTGCTATTGGTCAAATAGTAAATAGCCTTTGGAAAATGTGACATCGTACGTTATTGAACACAATAACGACACAATAAGTTGGTAGAGTTATGGGTCTGTAAAACTACTGAATCACACCTCGATGTATTATGTACTCTACTGAATCACACCTCACTGACGCTTTTGTGTCTTTATTGCTCTTCTGCAGTAAAGAGGAGTATTAAAATATAAATTAACGATGAAACAGTCCAGCGAAGTACGAGGAAAACTAATGTAATGGCGTCTGCGTAATCTAATAAGATCTTCCGAGAAGTGGTTAAGCGTGCTGCTGGAGGTTCAAGATCAAGGTCAGGGGAGGTTCTGCACGTGTCTGACACAGCCACGTTTCAGGACCGTCGGGTCGGCCCAGCGTCGGCTAGCGGAGGCTTGGTGTTCCACGCATGCTGCTATTATCAAGAGGTAATGCTATGCTTGCAGTCGAGTTGGATTAGTGATCTACCTTTCGCTCACATAGTACATGTAATGAGGACAATTCCCTTGGGTGTCCGTAGTCATCAAAAGGCTTCTTTGCTCCCTTATACTTTTTTATAATATAAGAACGAAGAAGAACACCTAATACAATATGAAAAAAACAAGTTTATTGTCACCTTGGAATCAGCAGCGAATTTAATTAGAGGAGAAAATTAGTAGGAAGTGAACACTATTACACTCCCTAGGCGAAAGCGAGATGAGGCGCATCTTCTAACAACCACAGACATTAGCATATAGGTAATAAAACGTTAAAGAATATTCAATATGTGTTACTTGTTTAACGACGACTTTGTACCCGCTACAAGCACGCACACGCACGCCACTGAGCCGGGGTGAGGTGTGAAGACATGGGCATCAACAAACTGTGATGGGAACTCTATTGTGTCGATCGGCTCGAGGCCGCGGCGGGCGAACACG
>LUGF01006790.1:119295-136841 GCA_001625245.1 Calycopis cecrops | reverse complement strand
CGCCGCTGCGGACTTGGCCACTTGTTCACTCTCAATCATTACAAGCTTTTTAAAAGGAAAATTATTACGCGTTTCCTTGAAAATGTTAAGTATTTTGTGTGTGTTGCTGTAAGAGCGCTATTACCTCACTGCTGCGGTATTGGGTCAGCACTTCCGGGGCGGTATTTAGCTCACACTCAGCAGCACCTGCCATGTTTCTAGCAAATTAGAGTGTAGGTATTGGGACATAATTAGCTACTGAGATAGGTAGTTATATTTTCCTAGACATAACATATGTATAAAAGATACGCTAATATTTATAATATCCCATTAAACCCGCGCGACGCCGCCATTAAACTGTTAATAGTTGTGCGCGGTAATGTCCGTGCGATAAAACAATTTAACTGCCCGGTAAAACGAATGTTAATTAGCATTTGTAATTGTTTCATTAAGACACAATCGCGTCGCCGCCCGTCTCCCTTGCACGCTGTCACGTTATCTGGACGAACAGTCAACACCTACATGTTAATTATTATTATATTATAATAGCTGCGCCCCGCGGTTTCACCCGTGTAAATTTCGATCCTGTGGAAAATCATCCCATAGCATCCCATACGAACATTTTTTCGAGATAGAAACTGTCCTATGTGTGAATCCCGGTTACCCTCTATGTGTGTGCCAAATTTCATGAAAATCGGTTCAGCAGTATATGCGCGAAGGAGTAACAAACAAACACAAACTTTCGCATTTATAACATTAATAGGATTACCTGCGCCTCGTGGTTATACATTTTTATATTTCTGACCTCTAAGCCAGAGGAGGGCAACTTGATTAAAGCTAGTATCGAATTTTAACGATGCAACGCTTTATTACTTAGCATGGATGTGGAGAAAACCAGGTGTGTAAGGTCGTTGTATGTAGCCATCTGAGCCCTCGGCCTACCCCGTTATGGAATTGGAGTAATAGTGCGTTTTTGTTGTTATTGTTTTTGTTGTTGTTGTCGTCGTCGTCGTCGTCGTCGTTGTTGTTGTTGTTGTTGTTGTTGTTGTTGTTGTTGTTGTTGTTGTTGTTGTTGTTGTTTTAGTATCTGCCGCCTGTTCCACCACTCGCGTCCCAGGATAGTCTGATAACCAACAATCTATTATTGTAACCGAATTGGACTCTACCACTCTCGCTTGCATAATGCCGACGTGAAGTGATGGTAACGTCTCCGCACCTCATTCTTGACGTTCATAGCCAGGGGCAGTCACCTCTGCGTAATATATATAAAGTCGTATGATTGTGTGTGTGTGTCCGCAGCGTCCGCGGTCGCATTGTCCTCGCGTCCTTCGGCCGGCAGTTGGACGGCCGCCAGCAGCACGCGGCTGACTAACGGGCTACTGATAACAGCACTGCGGTCGAATCTCAACCACATTGTTGACACATGCCTCACCACGTCAACTTCCCCACACCTCTACTTCCCCTTCCTCTATATTTTCTCCCCTTTTATTTTGTAAGATAAGGATTCAGGGGTGAACCAGCAGTCGGAGCTATTTTCGTGACTACCGACGCTCTTGCACATCCTCCTTCCTCCTCCCCCATCATGGGCCACGGGCTACTTACACACCGCAAGAAACGCGACAGCACAGCTGTCACTTTACTCCAGTATCGTGTAAGCGAGAGGTACCTCCCCAGTCTTGCCGACCCAACTCGGCGGCTTGCATCTAGCGTGGCACTACCTCTTACAGAGTTGCCAGTGTTCAGGAAGGGATGAAGGATGGCTGATGATGATTAAAAACCAACATATCACTAGCATGTGTAGGGTCCGTCTCGCCCAAGTTGAATGGTCGTGTAATTTGCGGACAATTGAGGCCACTGAATGTCCGCGTCGGTGACAGAGATACTCTTATGGTAAGAGGGCAAACAAGTCGTCGGAGCCTGACTATGGACGCCCACAAACATCCTGCTAGCTGATCTACATCTTGCTATACATGTGTGTAGCCCCCTTCCCCTCTTTCCGCATGAATCCACTTTGCTTGTTATGTCAGTAAGGCATCCAGATCTTTACGGCTCAATTCGACAATAAAAGCATTGCACTATCTCTGACTAGATTAATTAGGCCGTGACGTAATTACAACGGAGTTTGTTTTTGCCTCCTTAGCCTTGGGCTAAGTGGGTCTGGATCTGCCACTGACACAATAAGATAACGGTCTGCTACACATCTATAGCTCGCGGCTTCGCCCGCGTGGCATACGGTTATGAGGAATTTTTATAGCCTATAAACTGGCCGGAAATTTTCGCGACATTGGTAAAATTTATATCAAAATCCGTCCAGCCGTTTTCGCGTGATGCGTGCATTTGTAAAATAAAAAAAAACAGGAAAGAATTCTAAAAACTTTTGGAATGTGTTCTGTTATCAATGTTAGGTATCCCTAAACATTTTTATCCCAATATCTTCTGTATATAAAATACACTTTCAACCTTCTCTTTCTTTAGCTTGATTACCTTTATATTAATACGTGAAGCAAAAACTTTAGGAGCATTATACTATTTTTCATAGGAATAAGTATGAAATTTGGCACATTTATAGTTTACGTGTAAGAGAAGTGCAGAACGCTAATATTTTTTTAATAATAATGTTTATAATGCATTTGACACGTTGATATGCAGAGGTTGATAAAAGCAAGAGGCCTTAAATGAAACCACATATTTAGTGTATAATTTCCAGGATACACAACAAATATCAGATCAATCGGAGCAATAGTTTAGCTACAGGAATTTATTAAAACTTTTTTCTCACTTCGTACACGCAGTACTGTCAGCTGATAAGCCGGCTGGGGTCATTCACCCCGTACGAGGATGTCAAAGTAGTGTCAAGTGTACAAAGTATGATACATTTTTTCGCTATTTAACTTGTTTGAAAAAAAGTATTTTCGTAATAAACTTTTTTTTAATACTTTCGGATCAATATTATTAATAGACTTATAGTATATATTAATTTAGGTTTAGGTTTAATTTAATGCCTCTCGTTTTTAACAACCATGTATAAGACCGTATAAGACACACGTGATTATTGATGAATTTCTATGTCTTTTGCAAGTGTTGAAAGTTTTACATAAATTGTTTACTTTATAGTCCGGTCAAGTTAGCATCAAAAATAGGGGTAAGGTTACATCAATTCGCACCTTCCTAAAAATTGTTATGAATGTTAGGAACCCTATTATACACAATTTGTCAATTATCCACATCAATCCAAAGTGTGGAAAAAAATTATTCAAGGTCAAATGTTGCAAAAAAATGCAATGCAATGCAATGCATGTTGCAATTTTTTTTCCACACTTGGGATTGATGTGGATAATTGACAAATTGTGTATAATAGGGTTCCCAACATTTGACATAATTTAATTTCATAATAGTATGACCGATTTAATTTAATTCAATTGATTAATTTAGATATAGTTTAATTTAATTTATTTAATATAATTTAATTTGACATTGGTTGACTTAATTTAATTTAATTTAACTTTAATTATTTTTATTTGCCCTGACTTAATTTTGATATAATTTGATTTGATTTAATTTGATAACACATAAAATTTGACATTAATTTGCGAAATACTTAACATAATTTATTTTTCTTAAATTTAATGTTAAATTGTTTTTACTTTAAAATTTTATGTCTTTAAAAAACTTAAAAATATATTATCAAAATGTTAGAGGTTTACGCACAAAAACGATTGACTTTTATAACAATGCATTATCTAGTAACTTTGATATAATAATAATTACCGAAACATGGCTAAATTCTTGTATATTTGATTCCGAAATTCTGGATAGTCGCTACAACTTATATAGAAGGGATCGAGAATCCACCGGATCGTCTAGAAAAAAATCGGGCGGCGGTGTATTAATTGCCGTAGGAAAACATATCAATTCTTATAGAAAATCAGAATATGAGACTCAAGGTGAGAATCTATGGGTGTGCATCGATGTCCCTGATGTACCCAGTGAACAGTTGATGATATGTGCGGTCTATATTCCTCCACCGATAAATCACCTAATACTCGACGACTTCTTTGACAATACAAGCCGCTGCATAGATACTTTTAATGTCAAAAACACTCTGATAGTTGGTGACTTTAATTTAGGTAATATAGAGTGGTTGTCTACAGATAACTCATCTAAAAATTCATGTCATGATGTTTATCGTAACAAGCTGATGGATTTTTTGTCACTAAATTCATTTAAACAACATAATTGCATTACCAACGAAAACGGCAAATTATTAGACTTAATAAATAATTGGCAATACAGAAATAAGCTTTGTAACATTGGATTCCGACCCTATGGTTAATGTTGACGCGCACCATCCTCCGTTAAATTTTTTGTGCTCATTTTCACCGCAAACTAAAACTTTAATCTTCAATGAACAACCACGTCATAATTTTTACAAAGCTGACTACCAATTAATTCGTAGTTGTCTGTCAGACGTGGATTGGGATCATAAGTTCAAAGACTGTACTTGTGTCAACAGTATGGTGCAAATACTATATGATGAAATTAAGAAAATTATTACCGAATTTGTCCCACTTTCTACAAAAAAAAAGAGGCAATTATCCTATTTGGTTTAGTAAAAATTTGATTAGACTCTTACATGAAAAGAATAAATTAAGGCAGAGATTTAAGAAATATAAAAACCCACTTGACGAAGTAGAATTTAAATTATTAAGAGCCCGCTGTCAAGTTACTCAAAAATATTGTTATAAGAAATTTATTACTGATCTAGAAAAGTCTATCAAGTCAAATCCTAAGTTACTATGGTCATTTATTAAAAATAAAAAGAATAACAAATACCGCAATACATAGCGTATAGCGGTGATATAAAAGCAACAGAAGGGAAAAATGTCTGCAACCTTTTTGCTAAGCAGTTCTCATCGGTTTACGGTAGCAACAACATTGATCAGAATGTCACACAAACATCTTTAAGTAATGAACTAATGAATAACAATTTTGCCATTGGTAATATTTCGAGCAAAATGGTATTTAATGTAATTAAGACAATGGATGCAACAAAAGATGCTGGAGTGGATAAAATACCATCAATTTTTGTTGTCCAATGCGCAACTGAGCTTGCTTATCCTTTAGCTTGTATTTTTAATCTGTCCTTGGCTACAGGTATTTTTCCAAAGGCTTGGAAAAGCGCTTTAATTGTGCCTTTGCTAAAGTCGGGCGACTCTGCTGTAGTTGGGATTTATAGACCCATATCTGTACTTCCAGCGTTTGCGAAAATTTTTGAGAAACTAGTGCACCACTTTCTCGAGTCTCATTTTAGGAATCATATCACCAACTATCAACACGGATTTATGAAAAAACGTTCGACATCCAGTAACCTAGTTTTATTTACAAATTGTTTATCCGGAAAATTAGATGCGAAACACTCTGTCGACGTAATTTACACCGATTTTAGTAAAGCCTTCGATCGTGTTCCTCATAATTTACTATTGCAAAAGCTGGAAGCATATGGTATCACTAGGAATATGTTGCAGTGGTTTAAATCATATCTCAGGCATAGAAAATCAACTGTGGTTGCTAACGGATACTCTTCGGATCCCTTTGTAGCTATATCTGGCGTCCCGCAGGGTAGCATCCTCGGCCCCTTGATTTTTAACATCCACATTAATGATTTGAGCCGTAACATTTCCCACTTGAGCCATCTGCTTTTTGCCGACGACCTTAAAATATATAGACAAACGGATACAATTGAAGAGGTGAATTTACTTCAAAAAGATCTTGATGCTCTGACAAACTGGTGTCGGTTCAATGGGATGATTCTTAATACTGATAAATGTCATGTGCTCAAATTCACTAAAGCCAAAATAAAGCTCCAACGTGATTATTATGCGAACGGTGTAAAGCTTAGTGAAGTTAATTGTGCTAAAGATCTCGGGGTGATAATGGATTCAAATTTCTCCTTTAATATACATATAGATTCGATCTGTAAAAAATCACTAAGCATGCTTGGATTTATAACACGTAATTGTAAAGAATTTAAAGATATAACGTAAAAATTATCCTATATAATGCATTAGTTCGTAGCCGGCTCGAATATTGTAGCGTGGCTTGGAATCCTTTTTACGACGTTTACAAAAAAAGATTGGAGAGTGTACAAAAACGTTTCTTATGGCATCTTTCATATAGTAGCTTCCTATCGAAGAAACTACCTACGTATGACGACCGGCAAAATTATTTTAAACTTAGTTCTCTCTCCAGTAGACGACAATTAGCAGATTGTCTGTTCTTGTATAAGCTCATAAGGGGACATTTAGACTCGCCAGATTTACTTTCCGGTGTCAAATTTTCTGTACCGTACCAACTGCCAAGAACAGGAAATAGAAAATTATTCTATAGGAATCAGACACGTACTAATTCGGGACTGCAGTCGCCTCTTAATAGAATAACTACCTTATATAATTTGATTTACAAGAAAAACCTGAATCTAGATGTATTCCACCAAAGTTACTATATATTCAAAAAACATGTTCTGTCTACTTTATAACATGTTTTTGGCTATAAAATAAATAAATAAATGTTGAAACTATTTCATATGTAATTGCTAGATAATATTTACTAAATTTTGATAAATTTTACAATATGTTAATCTAATAATATATACAAAATTAGTAATGTTTTGAGATATTAGTATGTCTTCTCTTGTAATTGTGAATGTCGAGATTGCCTTTAATTGAGGCACCTTTTTTCTTGTTTGCTTTATTGTTCAATTTAATTTATATTATGATAATGTATATATTGTGTGCCTTGTTGGCGATCCTTAATAAATAAATAAATAAATAAATAAAGGTACGAATTAATGTAACCTTTAATGTCTATTTTGACCGGATTATTAGTTAATGTCATAATATATTTAGTTTTTAATAACAAAAAAGTTTCACTTAGATCGAGTTTCGATCTCCGCGGGATCGCTAGTATGTATAGATGTAATAAGGAAAGTGAGCTGAGTACAGAAATATCTAATTTGGCCAAACTTCAGCGCCTTACATGTATTGGTCAGTCGCTCACCGTATCACTGACATTGCCAGCAACTGCCCCGCTGAGCGCTGACGAGGCTGGCTCGCAACAGTATGCACAATAGAAATAACGAAATACAAAAACCCAAGCGCTATATTATCGTAGTAATTATTATAATTTAAATATTTGAGAGGCTCGCGGCGCGTTATGTAAGAGTTTCATCACCGCCGGCTCAGCAGATGGTTACTGTGTCACCTACTTACCCACTGGCGCACCGGTTTGGTCGGCGTTAACTAACGCAGTTAACGTTCGACTTAACTGAGTTATGGTATTGAGTTTTGGTGGAATTTAACTGGTTCGTGCAGTGTACGAGCTAGTCCCTATATTCCTTTATATTTTTTTATGGTATAGGGGCAAACAAAAAATCAGTGCCATTTTCATGACTACCGACGCCCATAGATATCCGCATAGAAGTTATACGGATGCGTTGACCTCGATTCCTCCTCCTTCCTCTATGAGCCACCGGATACTTACACACCGCACGAAACGAGACAGAACAGCTATCACTTTACGCCGGTAAGCGAGAGGTACATTCATGCAAGCAGCGTGACACTGCCTCTTCCAAAAATTAATATTCGATGTAAAAACTATTTTATGGTCGCCGCACACTTATCAACTCGGAAAGGGATCGTAAACGCCTCCCCTAGAAAAGCGAAGACGATACGATTACATTACGTTTCCCATTATTGTGAGTTGCAGTATGAAGTTTCATTCAAATAGGTAATATTTTTATTTATGGTATAAGGGGGCAAACGAGCAGTCGGAGCTGTTTTCATGACTACCGACGCCCACAGACATCCGCATAGAGACTACAGATGCGCTGCCCTCCTTTCTCCCCCCACCTCCATGGGCCTCCGGCTACTTACACACCGCACGAAACGCGACAGCACAGCTGTCACTTTACGCCGGTCTTACGTAAGCGAGAGGTACCTCCCCGGTCGTGCCGGCCCAATTCGGCTGCATGCAAGCATGCAGTGTGGCACTACCTCTTACTAAAAGTAACTAATACTGACCGGCTCGAGGCGATACGGTTACGATCCCTTTCCGAGTTGATAAGTGTGCGGCGACCATAAGTCTTAGTAAAGTTCTAACTAAGGCAAAGTTAACAGTTATATTGCCACAACTGGCAGAGGTAGCATGCTTTGAAGAGTTGCATCGGTATTTAAGTATTATAAATATTTATCTATATTGCAGAGACGTCCATTCTATTTAATATCATTGTTCTAAAATTAGGAATATACTAGTTGACCTTGCTCTTTTGACATTAGTAACCTACTTAATTAATTTGACATTATATATTATTTCATAAAATATTAAATTATGTTTTGGTATAAATTTATTATTATACTATCGCAGTTTTCTTATCGTATTGCATGACGAATGGATAATTTTATTCATAATTTATTTTAATTTAAAAATGATGCTTATTATATTATTGTGATGTTTGCATAATATTTATTAGTTTTTTTATGCAACTTTTTAATGTTAAACCAACACTCTCTGTACCACTGTAGAGCAAATAAATGATATGATGATTGTGGTTAAAAAGAGTTGAAGATGAAGTGTTTATTAGTTCAACACTGCAACTTACTGTTCACGGATCACGATAATTCAGAAGATGAGCTCTAAAGAGTCTGATTCAAGTAGTTGGTAGTTGACGGAGATGCAACCAATTAATTTGGCAGGAAAGAGCAGGCACAGGTCACACAATATTACTTATATTGAATTATGCGAAAGTTTGTATGTTTGTTTGTTTGTTACTCCTTCACGTAAAAACTGCTGAACCGATTATCATGAAATTTGGCACACAAATAGAGAGTAACTTGCATTAACACATAGGGTAGTTTATATCCCAAAAAATGTTCCTATGGGATGCCATGGGATGATTTTCTATTTTCCACGGGATCGAAATTTACGCGGGTGAAACCGCAGGGCGCAGCTAGTATACGAAGCATATATTTAGTGATGTCTATGCTGTTCTATTTCAACTGCTTTTTAAGAGTCTGGTGTTCTTTGCCTGCATGACTTTTGGTCTTTATCTGCATGGCGAGATGTTAAAGCCAGCAAATGGGAGCCGCTATCCACTTGGCCTCTTATTCTAAAAAAAAGTGTGTCAAGGATATGAACCCTGCATCAGCTGTCGGCGACGGACGGCCGATAACCTAATTATAGTCAGACCTTCGCCGGGTCCGTTAATAAGTGTTTATCGGCGGGCGAGAAAGTGATATGAAAACAAGTTGACCCGATAACAAGTCGGCCGCAACGTCGATAAGACAGCCGAGCGCGGCGCTACTGTATAATCTCTGTCTCGGTAGTCTGTGGCGACCTTAGTGGTTGCTGCATTGCAAGCGAATCGAGCAAGCCACTCCGTTGGCACATAGTATCTAGCGGTCTATAGCGACCATGAATCGACGCATTTTTTGTGTTTTGTGAGAGTCTCGTAACCCTCGAGAGAAGAGTAGAGAGGCAACACCTGTATGGCCACAGACTAAGTAAGACTATGTAAGAGGTGGTGCCATCTCTACAATCTAGATTGTACAGATACAATACAATTGAATACAATGAAATTAACACAATTGAAACACCATTATAATACGTATTTTTATTTTTTTATAGACAAAGACTCCAGGTTGTGTAGAGCAGACATTTACATTCCACTCACACTGGCGCAGTCTTTGTCAGTTGTGTCGCGTCATTTATTCGCATATTTCATATTACATGTATTTTTTTAATTAAAGGATTATTATCCTGCGGCGACGGCGAATACCATCACGCAACACTTGAAGTCTGCAAGTGTTAGTTGACTTACTCTATATCTATGATAATAGGTAATCTACAATATCTACAAGGAGTTTCAGGAACCGCACAAATCACTAGAGCGTAGCCACCATGTTATGCTGTTATCGGTACGAACTGAGCGTAAGTATTGTAATTAATCATACATATCTGATATATGATTAATTACAATCGCGGAGTTGTTTATATAAAGTGTAATTGATATCGTCGCTGTCAGATACAGTTATATCCCATCACTACGAGATCAGTGTTGGCCTTGTCGAGTCGAGATGTCCACATGCCTACGTCCGGTCAAGACAGGAGATGAGCGCTAGTGTTGGGGAATCGACATCGACTCGTTGTCAGTTACAGTTATACCTATCTCATCACAATGAGAGATCACTGTCGGCGGCCTTCTCGTGTCGATATGTCAGGAGATGAGCCCTAGTGATGGGATCTTATCGATGTCGAGATCGGCTGGAATCGGACAATTTAACGACAACTCATCAATATGCATGGACATAACTCATAACTGAGTATTTTATTCTTGTCGACTGATTTAAACTTCAATATTTATGCGCTCATCAACATATTGTGCATGATACCGCACAGTGCGATAATACATAAATGCTAATGGAGATTTTAAAAGGATTTCTATAAAATTACAACTATGTACTAAACACTAAATTGAAAACCCAAGTGTTTATAATATATCTCTAATGCTATTTGCGTTGTGTACTAAGACTAAATTAAAATTAAAACCCGTGTGCTAAATATCTCTAGTGTTATTTGCATTATCAAGACGAATCTAACCACATCTCATAGTAAATACGTCAAACCGTTTAGCTTGTAACTGGAAACACAGATATCTACATTTTACACAAACACGCTCACGAAAGGTGGCCTATCCTCTACAGATGCAGTCGACTAAAACTAGAAAATGTAGCCTACAATGATGCTCAAATCTGTCGGCTTCTGTCCTTCTGGTAACTTATGCGTTCACGAAATGTTACCTGAGTGACGTGTGACAGTCACAGTAAAGTGACACTTGTTGAGACACAGCTATTAGCCATAAACGTAACCACCATTAACCTGCGGGGCCAAGGCTCGCGTGGCAGGGGGTGAGGGGGTGAGGGGGTCGCGCGAGCTTGCGAAAGTCCTCGCCATTTTGTTTTCAACACAACTATTTACGTACTGCTCTTGCTTGACAGTTTCATTTTTTATTAGCACGTTTTTACGTCCTCGAAACCGTATCTTTCTAATCGCATGAGTATGTAGAATGACGGCACTTTCGTAATTTTATCTTTGTAGTAATGATGGATAATATCATAATGTTCCTTCTCTCTGTATTTAACTCCTCCAAAATTTGCAGAGAACAATACTTAATATAGCTGATGCTTTATGTTTTCGTACGATAAGCGATTGCAAGATTAGTCTGCAATAATTGCTATGTAGGTCACTGGAAAATCAGCAACTTTTTATATACGTAAACAAAATACATCAACTATTCTCCATACTCCGAACTTACGTCGACGTCGTAAAATTTTCGATTTTTCGCTATCGATGATATATTCACATCACTAATTATTAAAAATGTCGTCTGCCAGCTTTCGATACTTGGGCAGGGCCGCCGGCCGGCCGCCAGGGCCTTCCGGAAGTCCGACGGACGGAAAGAGTTATAATGAGCGGGTTTAAGTACACGCACTTATGTCGGCTCGTCTTCGATTTAATTTTCAGCATGCGGTAGGCGCTTATTAATAGTGATTATTGAGCGAGACAATTATACGTCCGCATTATCTGCCATTATACCTTAACGTGAATTAAAAATATAAATATAGCCTACAGTATAAGTATACCTACTATATAATGCACCTTTACAAAGTCCACCTCATATTATATGAGATCCCCGTTGTTGATATCTATATTCTAGATGCTATCCTTTGATAAAATCACACCAACCCCAACAACCTATTTCTGGAATCCAATAGTTGCTCTATTGGATTCCAGAAATAGGTGCTGATATCCAGGTGATATATAGGCTGATATAGGTGCTTCCAGCTGATATTTATTCCCAACAAGACTTATTGCTATCTTTATGGACTTAAAGTCTAGGTACTTTTGACCTGACTATTGTCACTACAATATCATTCTAGAAAGGAAGGAAGGAAGGAAGGAAGGTTGATTAGGTTATCTCAAAAAATATTTCGAAGATCTCCTGTTTGACAGATCACAGATTCACCTGCTGTAGCTGCCCTTCATAATATAAACAGTATTATATGTTCCGTTAATATTTATCATTTATGAGAAGCAATTAAGACGAGCAAACTTGTAAATAGTAATTAGTATGTGAAAACATATAATTAGTATGTGTCTGTTAATATCTTATGTTATATATCGCTCTTTGTTTTCAAAATAAATATAAATAATTGTATAATTGTATTATGATGCTATATTTAACGCTATGACGACGGTTGGTACCTAAATAATTGAACGTTGCTAAACAATAATGATAAATTTATATAGGTCTATTAATAGGTATAATAATTGGGGTATTAACCCTAAGCCGATTTTTGCCATTTTGAAGCCAACCACTAAAATTTGTTATGGTCTTATGTCGTTTATGTGCAGTAAAGTATAGCGAATTCTTGATTGCAATTTTTCTAATAATAACTAAAGTAAATTGTTAGGGACAAACTCAAATTGTAACTGCAGTAATGTAAGTATGCTATTTGTCATTTTTCAATTTCGATTTAAGAGGTTTTAAGGTGACGCACCAGTTAATTAAAAATGGAGCAAATAAGGGAAATCGGTGTAATCTGGATGTGCAATGATTATGCGCATAGGTACGCATTAAAAGGTATCAACGCCCCGTTCGTTTCTTATGCCAAAAAAGAACCTCACGTGTGTATAGTCCAGAATTTCAGTAACGTGAAGAATACACCCGAGTCTTAGTGCTTAAAAGACTAACGCAGAAACTGTAGCAAATTCTATTCACGCGCTCTTTATTTGCTATCGTATCCTACTAATATTATTAATTCGAAAGTTTGTATGTTTGTTTGTTTGTTTGTTACTCCTTCACGCAAAAACTGCTAAACCATTTTCATGCAATTTGGCACACAAATAAAGAGTAACTTGAATTAAAAAATATGATAGTTTTTATCCCGAAAAAATGTTCCTATGGCATGCTATGGGATGATTTTCCATTGCGCGGGGCGCAGCTAGTAGAATATAAAAGTCAGATAGATTGCTCTAGGCCCTGTAGGCCTTGTAGACTTGCTCCGTAGCGGGGTCCCTGTACGTGCGGGCCCGTAGCACTTGACTTCGCTACGTGGATAAGCCAGCTCTACCTCGTCACTAGAGGTGTGCCTAAGAGTGATATTTGTGTAGCAGCGATCGCCCTGAGCAGTTGTAAAAAATCGCCGTGAATAGTAGCAGTGATTTAATCACTCTTTAAATCACTCTTTACTTTAGCGCGCTGCATTGCTTCCAGCGATCACAGAGAACGCGTAATAGCAGTGACCGGTCGCTGTGAGCATGTAGTGTCTCTATATAGTTTGTGATGTAGTGATTGAAATCACTGCTTGCGCAGAGAATTCCCTACAGCGATCGCTGTTTATGCATATCACAGTGATTTTTCACGGCGTTCGCAATCACCGTCTCACCACTTCTCGTCCCTGCACCGCACATACCCTGTCACGTTAGACAGCAAACGGCGAGGTGGCCGCGACAATTAGCGTCCAGGTCATCGTTGATGTTAATTACCGATATTGGATTGCTTGAAATCGCGTGACCGCCGCGGCGCGAGCGACGCAAGCCACGGCCGGCGGCGTGTGCGTGCGACGGCGCCGGGATTAGATATCCACGATATTAAACATGAGACATATTTAAGTGTTATACATAGCATATACGTATATGTTTATAACAAACAAATTGAAGTGATAACAGAGCTGTATCAAAAGTTAAAGCGAAACCTTCACTTAAACTTTGCTTCAATTAGGCACCTCTATTAAACCACAAAAGTTGCTACACAATTTATTGTAAATCCCATTATCATCACCATTACATGGACATTTTGTAGTTATTACCACAATCTTATATTTATTAAAGGTACTAGCGAAAACATATACCTTTGTTCGTTTTCGTGTTACAACCCGTAAAGTAACTACAAAATATGTAACAAACGAGAAAGTATAAAACAAGTATCACATGGACGTTTTGAAATCTTGTCACCTGAGGCACTGATCCGGTCCGGCCCAGGTTTACGTAGTAACTATTTACTAATGTGCCCGGGTCCTGAGGCCCTGAACCCAGGGCATCAAGTGACCTAGCAGTGATGTGTGAAAGGCGGAACTGGGTTGATTGACGCATGTTTGTTTGGTACTAATCATCAAGGTAATCACGAAACACTGTTCAATGTTGATGCATCTGACAGCCCTTAGTGCCCTTATGTCTGACAGCGGATTCTTCCGCACGTTTGGTACCAGGTACGTACCAAGTAGGCTCGGAGCAAAGTTTAAGTTTCTTTTATTACAATGACAACAACTCATCTTCACTGCTTGTAGATCGGAATAAGGAACAAACGAATTTTTTGCCTTCTACCAATGTCTCCAACATCTTCATAGATTGAGATCGTACTCCCGGAAAAATATAATGCCGCCCTCTTTGAGTAGCACGCTGTACACGTTTGAGAATGCCGCCGCAGCTTGTCCCTTGCACGGTGGTGGGTCGCCGCTACCGGCAGTTGCGATAGCGCACAATTAAGGAATATGTATGTTATTAGGACAGCCGACACTAGTTATTTTACGTATACCTGTTATTACAGGCACTCGCTATCATCAGCGCACGCCAGTTCATCTGTATATCCTATCCAGCCTATAATATACGTGTTGAGGTTAGGTACATTCGTAGGTCTCCATCACTTCACTTCACTTGGCGCGACAGCATAGCTTATAGCCGTCACTTAGTAGGTCTGTGTGAGCGAGACGTAGTCAGATGCAATGAAGCAGTGGCATTACCTTGCATCTCCAGCCAATCTCACCGTATACGGAGAGGTGGGCACGAAACATGGAAGAGTGCCCGTTTTCGCGCTTATGCAATAAAAAAGAATTTCTATTGCGCGACCACTTGGACTTAAATTCTTGTTAATATATAAAATTATGATAAGATCTACATCGCGAGAAAATCACAAATTAGTGTTGTAATTAGTTTTGTACATAACTCTAGATCTATTTGGATTTAGTTAACAGGCAAGTTTGTGCTTGAACTAATTAAAATCGTGTTGCAATAGTTTAAAATGTAAATTTAGATTGTGTCTGCATTACTGCGGCTAACTTGGCCGGTGGGGCGACGCTACTGCTTATAAACTTTCCTTCTTTCAGTTACAGATAATATACTCAAGGGTGACTTTAATTTAATCGAAAATATTGTTTATGTCGCACCATATAGGTAATATTTTTTGTTGTATTATTTACTCTTTTTCTCTTTCTATTAATTCTCGTGTGCCTGTGTCTAGGAATTTTTACACGTTCAAGACTTTGATTTGTATAATATTTTATTGGCTTTAGATAAGGAATTTCCCTGTAATGCTCTTGTTCAAGGGAAATGCATTTCAAAAACATTCCTCAGACGGATAAAAGATTAAAGAAAGGTATGGTGGAATATAGCGATGCACTACAAACCACTGGAGGGGGATCAGTTATTTCCAATGAACTTCTACTGTATGGTATCCTATTAAATTGTTTTCTGTTACAAAGACCGTGGAGTACTCACCGTGGCTGATCTTGCCCTGCTGCGAGATGAGCATGTTGAGCGGCACGGGCTGCTCGCCGGAGATGCGCGGCGCGAGCCCGAACAGCCGGTCGCGCGCCGACTGCCCCACCGCCAGGTAGTTCTTGTGTCCCATCGTACTGCGTCGCCCCTAGCTGCTCATCCGGGAATTATCTGGAACAAGCAATACGTCTGTGAGATTTGACTCTCTCGCGCCAAGCATGTTCAATCACAGAGAGTGAGGTATTTCAATTGATTATAGTTTAAAGTAAAGGAGGTGGTAGCGATACACCAACAAGCGTTAAGCCGTTGATCCTACGCCTAATTTTCTTCTTCTTAGACAATGTTCCCATCATAACTGGTAGGTATATGGATATAGGAATAGAGTGATCAGTGTGTCATACAACACACCTGAACGTAACCTTAGCATAGAGTTCTTAGGCATCTTATTCTTAGCCGAAATTCGGCCAGGAACTACATCAAATGCATCAGTGGACTACTTGGCAGATGATGCTAGTGAGCCGTGAGTCACGACTGACGACCACTTCAGCCTCTAAACGGACATTTATTTTCTACGTAACGCAACGTCACGCCGCTTCCCCCAAGGCTCTCGCGTTGTTATCAAACTGATTGCTCTGCTGACTATTGTACTCGAGTGGCGAGTACGTTTGTTGCAAGCCACCGGCAGATCGTCCCGCGGTTGTGTTAGTATATTATTACAACAAGAAAAGAACATCAAATTTTACGACACAGAACCCTTATGGTCTTCACAATAATCGGTCTATTTTTATATGTTTTTAGATTTGATGTAGATTGTACAGGTTTCATAATGATGTTGTGCGTGATAGGTATTTGCGCCTGTAACGCAAAGCTGTAAGCTTTGGGACATCGAGGTGGCAGCGGTGGAATTTCGCCGCAGGTATTAACCCGGACAACTCCTCGGAACACTTATCTACACTTATTTGACAACACAAATACGATTATATTACTGCAGGATGCTTTTAAAGATGCGATGTCTGTTTACTTTAACGTTTTGTCGCTAAGCGATAACATCGCCCTGCAAAATTACCAGGTAAATTCTAGTGGAAAATCGGCGCTGACCCGCAGTACGGCTTCACCGTGGGGCTGGAGCCCGGGGAAATTACAAGAGTTGTGTAGCTCAGCCTGTGCTGGGGGGAGCTAACTCATATGCTTAACGACTATGGTGAGGCAGATGAATGAGTTTAAAGGAAACTGTTCATCCTAGCTGCGCGGCGTATGTTAATTTGCCTTTGAACGTCTAATTGTTTTTGCTTATTTCGTTGTTTACACACACACTTGTGTGTTTGCCCAATTCTATTGTTCGTTACAACGCATGTAAAGTAAATAATATTGTTTAAAAAACATCTTTGAGGTGTGTTTCTAAAGTTATTTGACGACCAGCTGGGGCAGTCGTAAAATCTATGGGTACCATAGTCGGGCGAGCCGAGCATGTCGGGCCAGGCGTCGCGGCTTCGAATTCCGCATACGTCATGGATGCTTATTATATTTTACTCAGTCGGAACCGATTGGTTGAAGATATTTTTTAGTTTAAGGGTGTAAACGAGCAGACTGAGCCATTTTCATAACTACCGACGCCCATAGACATCCGCAGAGAGGTTATACAGATGCGCTGCCCTGCTTTCTCCTCCCACCTCCATGGACCAACAGGATAGACGTTTTTTACGTATCGAAAGCTTAGCTTTAGTTATTATTTAATCCGTGTACGTGACAACGCTCCAGGAGTCTAGAAAGTCGGGAGGAGAAGTAAGAAGTTTAATGTTACAGTTACCGTCAGGTTTTATAATAATGATATTCATGTAAATTGACGAAATCCGTAGAAGCTAATAATACGAGGAGCAAACACGATCGAGAGCCGCCAGCTGACGACAGCACAAACATTTGTACAGTCCCGGAAATATCTACAGGCCAGTCTGTCTGCA
>LUGF01006790.1:67879-105786 GCA_001625245.1 Calycopis cecrops | reverse complement strand
TGTGTGTGCCAAATTTCATGAAAATCGGTACCTGCAGCAGTTTTAGCGTGAAGGAGTAACAAACAAACAAATAAACAAACAAACATACAACCTTAAGCATTTATAATATTAATAGGATTATTTTTTAATGAAAACTACAGACTGCGCGCGAATTTGAATGGCGCGCGGCAGGGCGACGAATCAACGAATCAACGATATTTCAACCCAATCGATTGAGCCGTTTAGAAGTTGACATTCCGACAACAGCGCCTCCTACCGGATCTAATTGTATTTTTTTACCATACATCCATCGAAATATCCATATAAAATTTCAACCCAATCGATCAATCCTTTTAGAAGTTGACATGTCGACAGCAGCGCCACCTACCAGATCGAATTGTATTTATTTACCATCCAGGTAACCATCGAAATACCCACATAAAATTTCAACCTAATCGGTTGAGCCGTTTAGAAGTTGACATTCCGACAGAAGCGCCACCTACCGGATCCAGGTAACCATCGAAATACCCATATAAAATTTCAACAAAATCGATTGAGCCGTTTAGAAGTTGACATTAATGAAAACTACAGATTGTTCGCTGCGCGCGAATTTGAATGGCGCGCGGCAGGGCGACGAATCAACGAATCAACGATATTTCAACCCAATCGATTGAGCTGTTTAGAAGTTGACATTCCGACAACAGCGCCTCCTACCGGATTTAATTGTATTTTTTTACCATACAACCATCGAAATATCCATATAAAATTTCAACCCAATCGATCAATCCTTTTAGAAGTTGACATGCCGACAGCAGCGCCACCTACCAGATCGAATTGTATTTATTTACCATCCAGGTAATCATCGAAATACCCACATAAAATTTCAACCTAATCGGTTGAGCCGTTTAGAAGTTGACATTCCAACAACAGCGCCACCTACCGGATCCAATCGTATTTTTTACCATCCAGGTAACCATTGAAATACCCATATAAAATTTCAACCCAATCGGTTGAGCCGTTTAGAAGTTGACATTCCGACAGAAGCGCCACCTACCGGATCCAATTGTATTTTTTTACCATCCAGATAACTATACAAATACCCATATAAAACTTCAACAAAATCGGTTGAGCCGTTTAGAAGTTGACATTCCGACAACAGCGCCACCTACCGGATCCAATTGTATTTTTTTACCATCCAGGTAACCATCGAAATCGACCAAATCGCAATTACGACTGCTAATATTATTTACATAAGTTTGGCACACGAATAAAGGTAAACCTGGATGAATGCATGATCCCAAGTAGCAGTCCCGGGAGATGATTCCTATGTCATTATTTTATTGGAAAAACTTTAGTCAATAAAGACTAACCTCACACTAAACTCAGGAACACAATATACACACTACACAGAGTTAAAGGGAGTAATCTCCCTTGTTTAGTACAGGAGAATTCTTCTTTTCATTTTGGTCCCATGTTTCTCAAAGGAGCAGTCGGAGCCATTTTCATTCCTACCGACGCGACGCCTACAGACATCCGCATAGAGGCGCCATACAGATGCGCTGCCCTCCTTCCCCCTTCCTCCTCAATGGGCCACCGGCTACTTGCACACCGAACGAAACGCGACAGCACAGCTGTCACCTCACGCCGTTATCGTGTACGTTGTGCGTATGTTTATTTATACATATATAAGGACATACGGATCTGCTTGTCGTACACACGGCGTTGCCAGACGTCTGGCTAGAACCGGACATCGGCTTTGTGCACGTGTCAAAACGGCTCAATCAAAAGTAAGTAAGTAATCAAAAAATCAGGTTTTTTAATAGAAGCCGTTTATCGTAATTAGAAGATAAAATTCTAATATAACTATTTTAACGTTGGACGTTATACGTCCATCAAAATCGATTGCGTAATTTTAAAGATATAAGCATACATACACACAGACGGCGGAAAGCGACTTTGTTTTATGCTATGTATACATTAAATAACTAAAAAAGCACTCGGAATAGTGTATAAGGGAAAACATAACATTAAGAAAGAAAACAATTAACTTAAGTCGGTTATAGTGTTGAGTGTCTAGATGGCCTAGATTCTCAGGCTAGGCTAACACAATGAGTTATATAACGCTTGTCATCTGTTGATTTCATTCTCTATCTAGCTAGAAGACTGTACACCTAAATTATAAATGGTAGGTATTTATTTCAGAGATTGGAGTTTTATACTATGGGCAACTGTAAGTAGCCGATGGCCCATTGGTGGGGAGGAGAAATGAAGGCCGGCCGTCGCGGTCGGTAGTCGTCAAACAGCTTCGACTGCTCGTTTGTCCACTTATAGTACCTATACATAAAAAATAGATAAAAATCGACATTTCCTTTTTTATCTTTTTCCTTTTTTTTCTTTCAATTGAACCCTTTTAACTAGCTAATAACGTTGCTTGGCATTTAATAATGAGACAATTAAATTGGATAAGACTTCGGAGAGACGCAAAATGGTATCAAATATGCATTTTAATTACTAAATAATAATTATTGTTGAATTATGTTAATATTTTTTAACAATAAAGTAATTTTCCGTTGTTAGTGCAACAATTAAGTACGTTTCATAGTAACGCACATCACCTAGCGGTATTTACTAATGTATCTGGCGAAGAAGGCTAATAGTTCGCGGTTTTAATTAGAATATTAATTGGTCTAGACGTTTTACGTTCACTATTATGGTGTTGACTGTTGATGATTTAAAGTGGTTTGGTGAAAAAATGGCTAGTTCGCGGTGGTGGGCACCGTGACTTTTAGTTGTACGTATAACAAAAACCGCGTATGTTGGTAGCGTTTGCTATCGAAGACCAGAAATAAATTTTGTGATATTACGCTGTTTTTTTTGTAATACCAATTATCAAATTGTTGGTAATAAATCAATATTATTGGGCAGTCAGGCATTTTTTTTAAACCAAACACTACATTTGTTTTGAGTAGGTAATGAGCAAGAAATAGTTTTGTTCACGATGACAGCGCGGAATAGTTTACACATCAAATGAATGGACTGTTTTTATACAGCTCGACCGGGGAGGTACCTCTCGCTTACACGGGACAGCTAGCCCATGGAGGTGGGAGGAGTAAGGAGGGCCGCGCTTCTGTATAGCGTCTATTCAGATGATCCGAGCGTCGGTAGTCGTGAAAACGGCTCTGACTGATAAAAAAAATTCTATGTATTATCCGCATAATTGTGCAGGAGTGCAAAGTTGTGTTCCTTCGTTCCCTCTAATTGACGTGTCACACGTCTGGCGTGTTATGAAAACTTGTGTCGCAGCAGTACAGTGACAAATGTGAACACAGCGACACACCTCTCGTACGAAGGTTGGCAAAAAAAGTGATTGATTGTAAGCGTGGCCTCGGCGCACCGAGCGCGACTAGACGTGTCTTCTCTGGGACCTTCGAATGATAAAAACTCTTTTTTTATTGCACGAGGGGAGGGGGCAAGCCTCGCCGACTTTCGGTTACCGGTAACGATAGAATCCTCATCTTCATCATCATCTTAAGCCTATTGCAGTCTACTGCTGCACTTAGCCCTCTCCTACAGCACGCCACTGTCCTCGATCTTCGACTGTCCTTGCTCACTTCCTTCCCAAAGCTTTACGTATGTAGTCAATTCAATTAATTTTTGCCTAGATTAGTCAACATTGCGTACTATCTTTATAAATAGGGTATCTATGATTACGATTCTTTTACTTAACTCACGATCAAACGCGATAGAATCCGTTAAAAGAATCGTAATCATGAGCAACATTCGCGTAAATATACGAAAAAAGACAATAGGGTATCTTACATGAAGTCGGTTAAAAAGAGAGCAAACGACGTATCGAAGTATTACTTACTTTCTGTTTTTGCCACCAAAAGGATGTGACATTGTTGTGTGAGTGCTCGTTTGCCCCTTGTTACAATATTCTGTGTGTCAGCTGCGACACGGGACAGGAGTTATTCACACGATTCACAGGAGTTATTCACAGGAGTTATTCACAGTATGCACAAGTTATTCACACGAATGCTACATCATATTATTATATTTTGCAGACCATGCGCCTTACGTCGTTTGTTATCGAGTAAACTCCATAAAATCGAATCACAACAAAGAGTGCCAACTTGAATATGCGGAACCATGTCTTACTCAATTCGTTCATTTGTTATTGTTCTTATTTTATGCGCGTTTTTTTTTACATTTCTGGTGTTGTCATCTTCCTTGTTGTTTTTTTCTTTGTATATTTGAAAATGCTTTTAACAATGAAGACAAAACTCGTTATTTCACAAGCAAACTGTCATATAACTTTTCTGTACAAATTTGTTTTGATATAGGTACTATTAGGAATTTAACAGGAAAGGACGCGCACAAACACATTTTCTAGGCAGAACACAAAACCTCTAGTCTTACAATTTACTACTTACTTAGAAATATTTAAAAATGTTTGATAATCTAATAATTTATTTTTGTATTTATTAAAAAAATCGTGTTTGTAAGTAGTGCCTATATGAAAGAGCAGAACGTGTCAGATAAAAATAACGATAAGGGCCAACGCACACAGACGGCGTGTCTGCGAAAACTGTTTATTGAGTTACAATATGAACTAAACCTAAGATGTTGTAATGCAACTGAAATTGGGGCAATGAAATAAAGCACTCAGACATAACAGCACATCCAAGAGCTTGTTACTCACGATATCGCCGAGGCTTTAACTATGGTTGTTGTACAGGTGTTGTATAGTTCACTTTCTTCTTGTTATTATTATTATTATATATTATAATAGTTGACCTATTATAACAAAATATCGGAATGTGTCTCCTATGTGCGGGAGAGTAATGGGGGCCGTCGCTACTCCTTTGGTTGTCTCTGACCAGAGTTTTACAGGAGCCTCTGACCTGATTTACATTGAATCAGAGATCAATGGAAATTACAGCAGCCAAAGCAAAGTTTGTTGCCCTATTGACCAATACCTTTTTTGCCATTGGGTGTAGACTATAGTAAAAAGTATATCGGTCAAGCTGTGTGTCAGTTTTTACTGCGGCGATGACGCGGAGCTCTGGTGGTTTTTGTGGGTCCGTGCCGGGCCGTCAAGGCTGTCCAACGGTGCGAGCCGGACACACCCACAAACATACATACACGTGTACCATATAACTACGCATAGGTCTAGCATGCATAAGTTAAACGGACGCAGTGCGATACATCGATATATTATGTTAATTGGCCGGTAAGACGTTGGATGCAAGTTGTTCGTGAGCAATGTCCTCTAGCGTCTCTCTGGGGGAGCCCTAAGTCCAGTGGACATCCTCTAGCTGATCATGATGGTCAGACGTAATGTGAAATGACTTCATAGACATAAACAATATAAGATAGACGTTAAGTAATGACAACACTGCACTGTATCGTAACTTACGGCTTCTAAATGTTAGAGTACTACGCTGTAGCCTTACTTACAGTTTGTGAATTGTAAAAGTACTGCAGTAGCGTTACATACGATTTGTAGAAGAGTACTACACTGTAGCGTTAAATACGTTTCATGGATTGGAAAAATACTGCAGTAGCGTTACATACGATTTGTAGAAGAATACTACACTGTAGCGTTAAGTACGGTTCATGGATTGAAAGAGTACTGCAGTAACATATTACATTCGATTTATAGAACAACTACACTGTAGCGTTAAGGTACGGTTCATGGATTGGAAAAGTACTGCAGTAGCGTTACATACGATTTGTAGAAGAGTACTACACTGTAGCGTTAAGGTACGGTTCATGGATTGGAAGAGTACTGCAAGAGCGTTACATACGATTTATAGCGGAGTACTACACTGTAGCGTTAAGTACGGTTCATGGATTGGAAGAGTACCGCAGTAGCGTTACATACGATTTATAGAAGAGTACTACAATGTAGCGTTAAGTACGGTTCATTAATTGGAAGAGTACTGCAGTAGCGTTACATACAATTCATAGAAGAGCACTACACTGTAGCGTTGAGTACGGTTCATGGATTGGAAAAATACTGCAGTAGCGTTACATACGATTTGTAGAAGAATACTACACTGTAGCGTTAAGTACGGTTCATGGATTGAAAGAGTACTGCAGTAACATATTACATTCGATTTATAGAACAGTACTACACTGTAGCGTTAAGGTACGGTTCATGGATTGGAAAAGTACAGCAGTAGCGTTACATACGATTTGTAGAAGAGTACTACACTGTAGCGTTAAGGTACGGTTCATGGATTGGAAGAGTACTGCCAGAGCGTTACATACGATTTATAGCAGAGTACTACACTGTAGCGTTATGTACGGTTCATTAATTGGAAGAGTACTGCAAGAGTACATACGATTTATAGAAGAGTACTACAATGTAGCGTTAAGTACGGTTCATTAATTGGAAGAGTACTGCAGTAGCGTTACATACAATTCATAGAAGAGCACTACACTGTAGCGTTAAGTACGGTTCATGGATTGGAAAAATACTGCAGTAGCGTTACATACGATTTGTAGAAGAATACTACACTGTAGCGTTAAGTACGGTTCATGGATTGAAAGAGTACTGCAGTAACATATTAAATTCGATTTATAGAACAGTACTACACTGTAGCGTTAAGGTACGGTTCATGGATTGGAAAAGTACTGCAGTAGCGTTACATACGATTTGTAGAAGAGTACTACACTGTAGCGGTAAGATACGGTTCATGGATTGGAAGAGTACTGCAAGAGCGTTACATACGATTTATAGTAGAGTACTACACTGTAGCGTTAAGTACGGTTCATGGATTGGAAGAGTACCGCAGTAGAGTTACATACGATTTATAGAAGAGTACTACAATGTAGCGTTAAGTACGGTTCATTAATTGGAAGAGTACTGCAGTAGCGTTACATACAATTCATAGAAGAGCACTACACTGTAGCGTTAAGTACGGTTCATTATTTGCAAGGGTACTGCAGAAGCGTTACATACGATTTATAGAAGAGTACTATAATGTAGCGTTATGTACGGTTCATTAATTGGAAGAGTACTGCAAGAGTACATACGATTTATAGTAGAGTACTACACTGTAGCGTTAAGTACGGTTCATGGATTGGAAGAGTACCGCAGTAGAGTTACATACGATTTATAGAAGAGTACTACAATGTAGCGTTAAGTACGGTTCATTAATTGGTAGAGTACTGCAGTAGCGTTACATACAATTCATAGAAGAGCACTACACTGTAGCGTTAAGTACGGTTCATGGATTGGAAGAGCACTGCAGTAGCGTTACGTACGAATTATAGAAGAGCACTACACTGTAGCGTTAAGTACGGTTAAGAGTACTGCAGTAGCGTTACATGCAATTCATAGAAGAGCACTACACTGTAGCGTTAAGTACGGTTCATTATTTGGAAGAGTACTGCAGAAGCGTTACATACGATTTATAGAAGAGTACTACACTGTAGCGTTAAGTACGGTTCATGGATTGGAAGAGCACTGCAGTAGCGTTACATACGATTTATAGAAGAGTACTACAATGTAGCGTTAAGTACGGTTCATGGATTGGAAGAGCACTGCAGTAGCGTTACGTACGAATTATAGAAGAGTACTACACTGTAGCGTTAAGTACGGTTCATGGATTGCAAGAGTACTGCAGTAGCGTTACATACGAATTATAGAAGAGTACTACACTGTAGCGTTAAGTACGGTTCATGAATTGGAAGAGTACTGCAGTAGCGTTACATACGATTTATAGAAGAGTACTACACTGTAGCGTTAAGTACGGTTCATGGATTGGAAGAGCACTGCAGTAGCGTTACGTACGAATTATAGAAGAGTACTACACTGTAGCGTTAAGTACGGTTCATGGATTGGAAGAGTACTGCAGTAGCGTTACGTACGAATTACAGAAGAGTACTACACTGCACTGTAGCGTTAAGCACGGTTCATGGTCTGAAAGAGTACTACGATGTAGCGTTACATGGTGTTTGTGAGGTCCATCGCCGAATAAGGTGCACGAAGGCACACATTTCTGGTTCTATAAACGTTTAGCAACTTCGATAGTAGCTTACCGAAATACTTGACAATAATATATTATATTAATAAATAAACACTTGTACAGTTCGAGCAGGAAAATGATAATTAATTATATTGAGACAGGTTTTAAAAGCTTATTAAATTTTATATGGCTACTAACGTTAATGGTTTGATTATTAAATTGATTAACACTATGGTTCAAGTGATAAAGTATGTATGTCTTGTAGCTGCTTTGTTAAATCGTAATGAGTTTGTAGGTTTAGCACTTCAAGTGCAATACATCAAGGGTTGCCACCTCTATGTCTTGCGATTAAATTATATTGGTTATATGGTTAAGGCGTTATTATACGGCACTATGAATTTGTACTTTATATACATACACCATAAATTATACCATTAACAATTTTTTTTTGATTTACCTGGATGTTATCATTTTAATTTAATATCCTACTTCATACTAATATTATAAATGCGAATGTAAGTTTGTTTGTTACCCTTTCACGCGAAAACTGCTCAACCGATCATCATGAAATTTTGTACACATGTTCTTGGAGGTATTAGAAGTAACATAGGATAGCTTTTATCCCGAAAAAATGTTCCTGAGGGATGCCATGGAATGATTTTCCACGATATCGAAATTTACGCGGGCGAAGCCGCGGGGCGCAGCTAGTATTTTATAAATTCGAAAGTTTGTGTGTTTGTTACTCTTTCACACAAAAACTACTGAACGGATTTTCATGATACTTTACAGTAATATAGCTTTCATATCAGAATAACACAACAAGTTAAAATTTATAGGGATTTTTGAAGTCTGAAATTCACGCGGGCGAAGCCGCGGGCGGAAGCTGAAATCTTTCGTTTTAGGTGTATCGCTTGAACTAAATTTATCTCAGAAAACTCTTATTATACAAAGTAAAGTATTTTGGTGTAGATACTTTTTTTATATAAAATGGAACGTACAATTGTTAGATATGCCGTTTAATTCTCGTGGCAACCCTCATTACAATACAAGATATAACATTACAACGTCGTCTGTGCATTATGTCGAACAACTGTTAGGTGATACTGTGAAATTGGACGAGCGAGTTGTAAACATTGGCGTACGAGTGAGATAAAACTGAATAACAAGTCAAGTGTGAGTCCGACTCGTACACCAGGGCTCCGTACGAACTTATACTTGAAGGCAATATTATAATCCTTTTGTAAGTTTATTTGTCCTCCTAAACGGCTGAATATATTGATATAATTTTGTATGTATTATATGTATTTTATTGTATAAGGCCCATATTGCCCATACGTACAGTCCAAACTTTTCGGGGACAAAAGTTCATAATCCCACAAAAGTTGCAGACGTGTTTCTTTTCTTCCACCTTCCCCTCCAAAGGACCACCGAAAACTTGCTTAACGAATAACTATTATGCATGTAGTGCGAGCTCTGCTTAGCAGCAATGCTGCAATGGCACTGCGTCTAACTAAAATTATTAATTCAAGCTACTAGTAGGCGATGTTACCTTCAGTGACAGTTTTGCCCAGATCACTAATATACATATACATAAAATTTGTTCGAAGATAGGTATAAAAACCTTTCTTCGAACTGAAAGGCCAATGGCCGTTTATGTTTTATATTCAAAATGATTTTTACCGGAATTTATAGAGGAAGACTGTTGATTAGATTCGGAGATAGAGAAATTCCGCACGTTTGATTAATTATTTTAGAGATTCGACCTCGATATCATTATTACATCTCAATAGCTATACAGTAACAGGTATAGTAATTACCAGAGTATCTCCTTTCTATATAAAAAGTAGTTAGAATTATTATACATACAACTGCCAGTACTATACTCTCATACATGGAAAAATATAAGGTCACGTGTGAATTGATTTTTTTATAGTATATCCTACTGACCACCGTCGCCTATAGACATCCGCATATCCACTGACGCGTTGCCCTCCTTCCTCCTCCTTCCTCCATGGGCCACTGGCTACAAAAGCTTGTTTCGTGTAAGCGAGAAGTATCTTCCCGGTCGTGCCGGGCTCATTCGGCTGCATGCATGCAGCGTGCCCCTACAAACACACAAACATTGTCACCGTTTAACAAGCACTCATAGAAATCCTATTAGATATATTGGGCTTTTCTTCGCCTTTTCAGCATATGTTCAGGTCGAAAAAGAAAAACACAAACATGTCTAACTCGGAAAAGTCACACTGAAATTGTATAAGATTCAGGCAAATCGTTAACGAAACTAAAGGAACGTTGTCGTCTAATCTTATCCTAAATCCCCTTCTTGGTGCCTTCGGGGGAGAAACTAGATCATGTTAACGGCCGGTGTGTTTAAACTTTTAAGTAACAATTGAGCATGACGCCCATGTACATCTGCACGGGTTATGTTATGCTGTTAGCGCTCTTTTACCGCACCCGCTCACATTGGTCACTGGATAAGGATGAAAGGCAATGGCAGAGCCATCATTTTAAACTTTAAAGGAGTTATCAAGTGAGCAGGAGATCCCGGGTCGTGCCCTATTCGGCTGCCATGCGGCAATGTTTCACAAAATAAACGGCTACAAACATCCGCATTACCAGAGGATATATTTGAGTGCATGTTCCTTCCCCGTCAGTCCCGACGGGACACCGGACTCGCAAAGGCCCCATCAATCACGGTACCTAGTTTACTTAGCCTTTAGATATTTGACGGTTTTGTGTGGCTCGAGACAGGTCGGCTCGTATCCGCCGCAGCCTCCCTCTCAGTCAACGCAGTCGGTTCTCAGATGAATTCAAGTTTAATTGGTAATTTTACGCAACGCCGCGTGTCCGTGTCTGCGAGTGTCGTGCTGTGGTCCGGACCGTTGTGGTGATCACGCGATGTTGTAACGCTCAGCTGGCGAACGATACGTACACGGTTGTCGCCGCGCCACCACCAGTGACCAGAGTACGGGCTCTTATACTCTCAGGGGCTACAAGACAGGAGTTTTGTAAGAGTATTGCTGTATTGCAGCCGAATTGGATAGAAAAAAGCGGAGAACGACGTGTTACCACCGCAAGTGACAACTACAATGTCGCGTTTTATGCGGTTGGTTAGTACATTTGCAGGAGCAGCGGATGTCTGCATAACAATTAACTATGTGGTTCGCCTGTAATTTATTTTAAGGTCAAGAGCAATTTAGTCGTGATCATAATAATACTGCAGCGAAAGCATCTTAATCAACAACATCGCCATATCGCACACTATAGTTATATTGCATGTTAAAAATGTTTGCAGTTGTACTCCATGTTTGAGAGATAGATATTGACACAGTATAAAACCTAGACCAGATACAGGTGGCCGAGAAGGTCGCCTGCGCCTTCGAGTGCATTTAGTAACGCCAGGTAAACAAACATCTAAACATATAGTTAGCACTTGAACTTGGTGTTTGTTTGTTATCGAGCACAAACACGTCCTTTGTGCCTATTAGGAGCGCGATAATGTTGAGATAACGCCTCGATATTGTTTGTTTACGTCTTATCCTTACACTTGACACCAAATGGAATCATCATCGCAGGCCGACGCAGCTGGACTCCCATCCGATAAGAATTCTGATTTTACCGTACTTTCGGGAACGATGGGTGGTTATATCTAGCTCACATGATATCACCGTAAAGCAGCGGTCGGCAACCTTTTGGCAGGCAAGGGCCACAAAGTCATAAAATAGAACAAAGGAGGGAACACACTTGTGTTATTAACCCTAGAAGCCCAATGTCATTTTCATATTTATAACTTACTAGCTGCGCCCCGCGGCTTCGCCCGCGTAAATTTCGATATCGTGGAAAATCATTCCATGGCATCCCTCAGGAACATTTTTTCGGGATAAAAGCTATCCTATGTTACTTCTAATACCTCCAAGAACATGTGTACAAAATTTCATGATGATCGGTTGAGCAGTTTTCGCGTGAAAGGGTAACAAACAAACTTACATTCGCATTTATAATATTAGTATGATTAGGTGCGCCCCGCGGTTTCACTTGCGTAAATTTCGATCCCGTAGAAAATAGAAAATCATAGCGGAACATTCCTTAAGAACATTTTTTAGGGATAAAAACTCCATAATTCAAGTTACCCTCTGAGTGTGTGCCAAATTTCATGAAAATCGATTTTGCAGTTTTTGCGTGAAGGAGTAACAAACAAACAAACATACACACTTTCGCATTTAGAGTATTAATAGGATTAAATAAACATTTGCGGGCCGCAAGTAAAACGTCGGCGGGCACTGTTTTTTTAGTTAGTTCTTCCCGGTGGCTCATTTGAGGACGAGAGGGATGAACGAATTAGGTCCACGTAATAATTATCCGAACGTTTACGAGTGAGACTGCTCGTATTGTGCCTTACGCTATAAAAATAGGAGTGGGTCAACAGCTAAGGAATCGGAAAATACATCCTAAACCGGTCAATTTATGTAGAATTCGCCTTCAGAGTACCCGGCATCAATCAATAAATATGAACAAACAATATTATGTAAGGCAGTGACCGAAAGAATCACATTATGTAAGACGTTGCTAGTGTGCGGTGTAGTATATCTTGTTGCGGTCCGTTTTATGACATTCGACGAGTTTTTAGCGTTAATTTATTTATGTTCCGATTAGAGGTCGTTACGTTTCATGGTCGGTGCAGTTGTGACTTATTAGTTGTGATCAAGTTTGACATTTAACTGGCTATATTATATGCCTAGTTGTTTAATAGTCGGATAAAAATATTCCACAAGTTTAGATTTTTAATTTTGTCACATTTAAACTAATCTTTACACATGAACAGTCGTCGTCTTTGGTGAGTTGTGTCTTATCTCTCTTATCATCAAGGCATTACGACACGCTACAAAATCCAACATAAACCCTATCAACTTGGGAATAGCGCGCAAAAGCACCCCCATCTCCTGTTATTAAGCCTTTTTATAGCCAAAATGTGTGACTTTACCGTATTTAAGTGCACGAGTGTTTGTGCAAACACAAATGTGCTCTTTATTATATTACTCATTCCCCTTTCCTATGGATCAGCAGTAGAAGACGACTGGAGAGAAATCAAGCGCAGAAACGACCGCTTATCGTGTTATCCCAGGTTAGGATTAAATTAAAAGAATAAAAAAAACAACTTCTGCAGTAACTTATCAGTTGTCACATATGACGTGTGTTTGGGCGCACTTCACTAATCTAATTAAGTATGTAAGTATCTCAATAAGCTTTCCCTAGCCACTGCATTTAATTACTGGGCTTTCTCTGTTATCAGGTGCAACAGCACCGAATGTAACTAGCGGCCAAAATAATGATATCGAGGGCTATCACGAATCACCCTATACATCCTCGAGTATTTGTACACGGTGATTTGAGATGGACCTGCAACTCTGCGAGGCAAAAGCCGGTGTATACAGTATAATACAAGAGGCATTTTAAAAAAGTCTTTCGCGCGCTATACGCTAAAAGTGACTGACTGATAAACTACAAGTTGAACTGCTAAATGTAAACAGACTTATAATATAATAGATTAACTTTACTCCGTTTATTCCTTATTTAATTAATAAGGAATTTGACAGACTCTAGTTTAATACTTGGAATAAAGTTAATCTATGTTTATTAATAAAGCTGAAATTGTTTATGATTTCCACTTAAGTTTATATTTTATTTTAGAAAATATTAAGACGAGTCCGCCTTTAGTTCAGTACTTCTTCAGTCAAGGTTAAGGTCAATCAATTCAATCAATGAATCAATTACCTTCCAAAAAATTATCTAGTCGCGTTAGGCGAAATATCTTTTCTGTCCTGTTCATCGTTATAAATATCGATAGTAAATTTAACATTTTATATTCATACTATCTGCGCTCCACTGTTTCGATCCAGGGGGAAATTTCTAGATGAAAAATAGATTTTGGCCGATTTATCCGACGTATCCGATAGATACACAAAATTTAAAACACAAAATTTCATAAGAATCGGTCGAGCCGTTTCGGAAGAGTTCAATCACGCACACCGTGACACGAGAATTTTATTTTTTAGATAAAGGTTAGAGATATAGAGATAATAAACTTGACAAAACGGACCAAGGTAGTGTTGTTAATGTATCTAAATTAAAAGTAGGTAGGCACTTGGTGTGATTTAGATCTGTAAATTAGCATAATATACACATATATACATAGTTACATTGTAAATTAACTTTTTTAAAGTTCCGATGTGCGCAATTCTCCGAGAGTTCCCCAGAAGATGCTGCCATCTTATCGTGGTGAGGGGTTTGAGTGTCTCTATGATCCTCAAGGGTATGCCGGATAGGGCTACCCATACCGAACAGGCTTGGGGGGAGAGGCCAGACTAAGAGCAGCTCAGCTGGGAGGTCCTCCACCAGGCCACGCTGTCGCTGGAGGGCTCTGTTGCTTGTAGATCCGGGGCCCGCCAATTATACCGACTAAAGGCACCTGCAGGGGCTTAGTCGGAAGGGGCAACCCCCAATTGCCCAGCCTCACACTGTACCCGGTTGAGCCACCCGGGCTCCTGGGTAGCGTACGTAAAGGTATTCGCCTGCGTCATCAAAAAAAAGGCAAGAGTGTTAGGTTATGAGAACTGTCCTGAGATCTGTGAAGACTGAAGGGTTTGGACAAACTGGACTGCCACGACTGGCGAGGTAGAGATACTGCTGCAAATGGACATTTATATCGCGTTTAGTTCGGGGTATCATACATTTGTCTAATCTCTATGCGAATGTCGGAAGTCTTTTGTCGCCGAGCACCAACTACTTACTTACCGCCCTAAACAATAAATAACATGACCGATTTTGGTTGATGAGCCATAACCTCATACTTAACAGCGGCCTCTTCGCCGAGCGCTGTAAGCTCACCGAGCGCCCTACTCTCGCACGTATCACGCGCAGGCCGAGAGTCTACACCCTGCTACACCGACACCCGCGAGAACAGTTAGGAGCGGCCGGCTAGCGGTGCTCGGTAATTGCGCCACCGCGTGACGCGGCACGTTGTGGTGGCGGCTCCCATCATCCGCCGCGTCTCATCAAGCCTCAGATTTGAACCCGTTATTCAATTTGTAAAACTAGCTTCCGCACGCGTCGTTTCGATTAGTCCAAGTCCAATCCAGAGAAAATATTCATCTACGGAATAAAGCTTTTATACGTAGGAGAATAAATAGGGGTAGGACAATTCAAAAAAGTTGTATAACGTTTCATCGTCATTATCAGCCGGAAAACGTCCACTGTTGGACATAGGTTTAAAAACGTTTGTTTTAATATTATACAAAAAATTATTTTAATTATTTTCATATTATTTTAATTTCATCTTAAATTAATTTAATATTATTCAGAGACAGAATTGTTGTGATTCTGTTTTGAATATTATTATTTGAACTAGTTCACTCGTGACAGTCAAAACCACATGCAAAAGTGAGTAGTTCTATAGTTGATGTTTTATTCGAATACATAAGCAACGGGAATGCCAAGTGTTATCAGAAGCCCATAAGGCGGTTTTGGTGCGAGTCTAACAAACATCCATCCATAAAAATATCATCTCAACAAAAATTCTCCTCCCGCTGATTTGTAATTAAAAAATCCCTAGCTACCTGAGACGCGCTGTCGCAGTGCAGCTGTTGTCGATATGTAATGCATTTAGCAGTGCAATAGATGAAGTTAATTAAAAACAAATAAATACAAGGAAAATATGCATGTGTGAGAAAATCACTGCCACTGCAATAATCACTAGCTCAGTAATTGATGATTATGTATTAGCTGTGCAGTACTTCAATGAGGGAATCGTTTTTTTAGGAATGAAAAGTATTTTTTATCTTATCTGTATCTGTGCCATAGTTAATGTTTTTGCGTCAGGGAATGAGAAACTGTTTCTAATTGCAAACTTTGGTATTTATAATGTTAGTAGGAATTGATTACTGGTGCTTGTAGTCTACTAATATTTTTTTTTATGTATGAGATCGGACATCTAGACATTGGCAAAAGTTTATTTACACCAATTGCAATGGACCGAAAAGGCTGATGTTGATGATGGCATCAATCTTTTATATACAGATGAAAAAGTCAAGAATTCTGTATGAAGGTGAAAGTTTTATAGATAGACAGATATCAATATGAACAGTTCCTCAATAAATATTAATTGTTTATTAACTTGTGATAAAAAAAAGTTTAGCTTTCTAATAATTAACTAGCGAGTGAAGATTCTTTTATTGTATATATACACGAGCAGTCGGAGCCTTTGATTGCTACCAACGAACAAATACATCTTAATTGGAATGCAGATTCGTTGCGGTTTACCTCATCCCCCCTCTGGCCACCGACTATTCATAAACCGTAAGGAATATAGTGACATAGCCGCCGAGTCGGCTGTATCATGCGAGTGTTAGGTACCTTCCCTTAAGCTCGTGTGGACCGAATTCGGGTGTAGTGCAGGACGGCATTACCTCGTACTAAAACATTCCAACATAGCACTGTGTCAAATATCCCAGACGTGCTTCATTCATTCAGCCAGAATTTGTGTCCCGAAAATGTTTTTACAGCGTAAGGGGACAACGAGCAATCGGAACCATTTGGTAACAACCGACACAACATACTGTGACATCTGTACGGTTGATTGTTGTAGATACGTTGTTTTCATAATATGAATAATATTGATTCTGACTTAAGTTAATTTGTAAGATTAAGTTTTCTTGGTGGTTCTTTTTTTCAATCATTACTAGAGTTCTAAACAAACGGCAAAGTAAAAAAATGTGGTCTCCAAGAATATGTTGATAATTATGAGACATCTTTCTTTAACGCAAGGAAAATGCTTATCAACCGGCTATCGGGTCATCCGGGAGGGTGTGTCGGACTCAGTACAAAACCTTTGCCGATTAAAAACCAGTGAGAAAGTTTTCAGCTGTCATGTTTGGATGACCTGGATGACAGATCTATCAGCAACAGGACACAATTATTATGAGATACCTTAGCATATAGTCATCAGCCAGCATTATCACAGTATTTTTCTAGAATGAACACGATACTACGTAGGTAATAATTAATAAATGTAATCTAATTATTAAACACACGTGACTTCCGGTATTACTATTTAACATTTAAAAAATAATTTCATTTGCTAATTTTATGAATACAATTAATCTAAGACGAATATTGAAATCATTATTACTTGATATTTACAACTCCTAGTATCAATTAATAAATTACTTTAATAAATATTTTACAAACAAATTAATATTAACAAGGATACGGATGTGACGTCATTGCCGAGAGTCGAGATGATGCGCGTCGCTAACATAGGCAATTAGTCATTTCTTTTAATTAAACACGAAATGCTTTTGGAGAAATGCACATGAACTGCGTCTCATTCACTTTAACAGAGCGTCTTTAGACAGGAACTAAGTACATTCACTTTGACTGCGTAATTTAGACATTAAACTAATATTAGGTCTCTTAAGTAGCCAACTGGTGGCATTTATATAATAAGTGGTGCCTAGTGTTATTGCGCAAATGTTAACGAACGTCGGTAGGCACTAATTAACTCCTTAGAAGCTAAGAGTGTATATTATTTTAATATTTAAACTCGCTACGAGTGGTCGGGATTGAAGAAATGATTTGGTGCTGATGATGATCACCTGCGGATACCGCGATGCCTGGCACAGGTTCCTCACATTCCATGCTCATTGATATCGCAACGGCGAGGGGGAAAGTGGTCGGGCCACTTGTGCAGCGGCGCACGTGTCGCAACCGGGGCAGTCGCCGCCCGGCACGCGACCGCGAGTGTCTACAGGAGTAGGGCATGCACCTGCTTCGTGCTCTGGACATGATCGCGAGGTCCTGGGGACGAGCACAGCTCGGACCAGGAAGTGTTATTGGAGATTTTCGAATCCTAATAACAGACAGGTATCAATAAGACGGTGTGGTCATTGCGAGCTTTCTAAGAAAAGGAACGCTTATTAAGTTTCGGTAGTTTTTCATATGATTTCTTTTTAGTCGTGTTTGTCTGGTCCCAGGGAAGGGGAATGAGGAAATGGGTAACACATTTGTGTCAGTGCATACACGCCTGCACATATAATACGTTCAACACAGTTGGATAGTCCCTATAGCGGTCATGTGGAAATTATTAAGGCATAAAGGACACGTGAGTTTCTTATCGAAAACTCGGTAACGTTTTTGCTGAAATAGTCAAAATCTTGGATGGATTTCAGGAGCGCTCCACGAGTAGATGACAAAATTGAAAATAGCCTGGTGGTGCATGGTAGAGTCCGGATGTTTCCTGATGCATTCCAGGGTTCTAGCCTCAAAGTAACGAGAGGGAAAAGAGTCGATGACGATTTTCTCGCCCAAAAAATGCAATTCAATATAATATAGTCTGGAGTGCGGACTCTTTTTTACTTGTCCGATCAAGGAAGCATGACAGTTTTTCCTTTTCTTTTTGTCAGTTTTATGCGTTATAATATACATATGACATAACTTACCGAATGTTTTACAAGTACACCTTCGCACTTTAGTCCTGTATAGTTGGCTCGCCTCTATTGAGCGAGTCGACTTTGCCAAAGTTCCACCACTAACACTGTTTATTATAAGTATTTTTACACTGGTAGTCACCATAAATGTATATAGTCCTTTCGAAATCCAAAATGTATCTGAAACAAAAACGTTTTAATTAACATAAGTATATGTAGATGAACGTCAGTCATATAGGGGAGTAATCGGGTCTTCTGATGGTAAGTGATCATGGACGCCCTCGGACATCCTCAACACCTGAGGTTTCCGCCCTTTTTATGAGAAATAAGCTCTTTTCCTGATGCAGATTGGATTCTTTACTTCACCGCAACCCCAATGGGCTAGTAGACTTGTAAACAGAACGAAACGCGACAGGATAAAAGGTATCACATGTCGGCCGCATGATATTATAAGCGATTTACCGCACATCAACAATGCTCCTACCTCTTTAAAAATATAAATAGATAAAACGTATATACTGTGTGTACTGGTCCGACGCGGACGGCACACCACAGACAAGTTAAGGTAATATTTATTATTTAAAACATGTTTAGTTTGAATTTGTTTTCACGCGTAAACTTTAAATTTCAAGGGCCGCAAGTTCCTGCCGCGGCCGCTGCGATGGATGTTTGTAAACAACGATAAACACACGCCGGTTTTCCCCACTTAAAAAAATAATGGTCTAATAATGTTTCGCTTTATTGACGTATAGAACATTACAATATCGCCAAAACGACTTATTTCCAAATTAGTATAATAAACATATTAACATTAATACCATATTAAAGCAATTATGTCTATATTTTACATATTCTTTGTTTTTTATTCTGTGAAAGGTAGATGAACTTTCCTTCCTAATAAATTAGGAGCTTTTAGAGCTTTAAACATTTAGGCGCATCATACCGGGCATACAACTTTGAAAGAAAATAAATTTCAACTTTTAATCAGTATATTGTGATGAACTTTACTTGACCACCGCTACGTACTGATGTATCATCATACTGACGACAGAGTGAGCGTGGGTGACATATGGGGACACATGTCAGCGTAGCATTGTGGCTCATGACAGGCGGACCAACGCGCACACGCTCACGGAGATGTTCTACTACTAGCCAAGGATATCCCAAATTTTATCAACATCAATTCAGTTCTTTTTTACACCAAATAGTAAAAATTAGAAACATACAAGCTTTCACATTTATACTGTTTATGGGATTAACAATAATAATGATGATATGTGAGCAATACATTGGATAGCGCTAATTTGATCGGTGTCACCATACCATAACCGGGACATAATATTATTAGCGTGTACGACGTACGTGCCTTAACAAGAAATGCCACTGTTGCCAATACAATATGGTGTTAACACTTCATAAAGTGCAGGCTTATTGCCATAAATGAAGATCTTAAACGATTCCTTGTAAATCTTAAATAATATGAGGCTCTTTTAAATAAATTTTGTCTTATACCGGTAGCTTAGGTCGACGTTACCTTTTATAACAAATTTGATATAATGTATTATGCAATATGATATGTGAAATGCGTTTGTATTATAATGATTAAGAATATAATCTTAGTCGAATTTGGGCTGCGGCGGCCCATATCTGACTATAGGGACGAGCTATATGCGCAGATACCTATCATTGTGCAAAAGTGTTTAGGACACAAGTGCACTTTTTGTTCCCTCATTCTCCAGTTTAGATGGAAAGGCAGACTTAGGGTGGTTACATAGAGAAACATGTTACCGGTACCGACAAAACCTGTACGTGTCGGTACTGGTAACCTGTTTCTCTTTGTAAGCACCCAAACACAAGCGGAGACAAAATAGTCACAAGACTTGAGAATAGTAATAAGAAAATCTCAGTAACACTTTTTGGGCCTACTCGGGACCTCACGTGTATGGTTGAACATGTTTACCACTAGACCACGAGGCAGTTATATAAATAAATAATTGCTTGCTTGTAATATAGACAATGAAATAAGTGAACCTGCGAAGAACCAAACATACAAGAGAAAATAAGCGTTATAACTATGTAGAAGTTGTAGAAATGTATGTTGTATGTTCTAACTTCAATAATTAATATTTAATTCCTATTTTGGAACTAGCATGTTGATTTGTTGTAGTTGATTCATGTAAGAGCTTTATTATTATACGACTAGGTCAATTTGGATAAACGTGGGCGGTACGCGGTTTTCCTGTGGTTTTGTCGCATCGGCGCGGGCGTGGCGAGCGGCGACGCATCCGCATTTTGACGCTACAGATTTGAAAGTGCATAAGAACTTATTACCAGATACCAGTTGAGCGTTCTGCTTTTCTTATTGGTACATAAATTAAACGCATTTGTATCTCTCTTCCCTATTACGCCATAAGTAAAGATGTATATTTGTGCGTGTAAACGATGACAAAGTTAAATATTATGATCCAGCTGCCGGGTGCTGGTTTGTCTCGCCTTGGGGTCTTGTAGATACGATAATTGTTATATAAGTGTAGGAGAATGCAAGGCCTAGGTCGTGCGACGTAACTCGTAACGAGTTTTTGGGTCACGGCGGTCCGCTATTTAGAGGATACAGCGTGCACCGGGCAGCGGCAGCGGGCACGCACGCCAGAGATGCGTCGCGGCGCTTTTTGACGCACACGACCGCATAAGAGTACACAACGAGGAAGGACAGAAGACATAGGTATCGAGTTGAAGACGCGTTACTTCCTAAACGTTATAAAATGACTTTAGGCCTTTGTATTTTATCAAAAACTATGAATATGATACAGAGGAAGGGACAGGAATAATTATAAAAAAAATACTTTGTAAAAGTTTTTATTGAAATAAAGAACAGAAAGTAAAATAAGCCCTTGTCAATATAATATACTTAAGCAAGGAACCCAAAAATGAAAGGATTGCGAATCTTTTATTTTTATAGAGAATATAAAAACAAGAGAATATTTATAGAGAAAAAGAGAGAACTCTCATAGAGAAAAGAAAGGGATAAAACGAAACACCGATTTTTTTCTGATATCTATGAGTGATATCTTTGATCACTTTGTAGCTGTAGTGATTGATTGGTCCTTAGTTTTTTCAAGTGTTCCTTTTAATTAAAAGTTATTACCTATTACTAAATTGTTATCAATTTATATCGGCTCTTGTAGGCATAAAATGCTTGTATTTGGAAATTAATCTGTTTTTTTCCAATGACGCCATATGTACGATGGAAATATTAAATTAAACCATTTTTTTAAATATTAGATGGGATCTTATAATTAATTCACCTCATAATATTTTAAAATCTCGTTTGTGAGTTTGCGAAATTCTCTTAATAACTCGTGGCTCGCTACGATACTGAAGGACTTCGGTTTAAGTTGTTGACACTTGAAAGTAAGTTAGGTATAGGTGAGCGCCGCAAGGCGGAAAATGTAATAAGTTTTAAGATTCCACAAGACCTTAGGTCCTATTGAGAGCGCTATTCAGAAGGGACAAGGCTGGTTTTTATCTGAATACACAATCTAGGTTCCGTTTTTACATTATTTAAGACTAGCTCGCGTTCTTGGCCCCGATACTGACATGCAAGTGTAGTAATACGGCAGCTATTCGTCGTAGATAAATAAAGCGCTTAATATTTGATGTTATCTAATATTTAATTTAAATCTGATGTCACGCTGTGTAACGGCTTTATATAATGTATAAATACCATTATTGGTGTGTTTTTGGTCAAAGATAGCGACTCAAGTATAAAGAAACTTTTATGCTAATTGTTCCAAGTACCTAATTGAAACTTACACAAAAGATATGGCCTTACCCTGTATTTTTAAGATTAATTCTAACTAAATATTATGTTACAAAAATAGTAGGCTACACTAGTTATGCCGTCCTCAAACTAAAAGGCGGCTAAATGACATCTGGTCATTTTTAACTTTTTTATGCCATTATGCTTAAAAAAAATCCTCTTTCTTTCTGTCTAGGAATGATATTTCTATCTTTTACCGTTTAGAAAATAAATATAAGCTAAAAGCAGTTAAATGAAAAAAATCACAGGTTTCCAAAACTATAAAGCGGCTATTTAGCAATACTAAACTAAAAGGTGATTAAAGTCCTTTAACATTTGGATGAGTTCTATATTTTCTCGATCAATGCTAAGCTTAAACGCAACTACTATTTTCTAATACACTTGAAAGCGTTTAAAGTACTATAGCGGCTTTTTAGCTTGGTTTCATTAAAATGCCCGTCACTTGTTTTACATACGTAAAAGGCTGTTATACTACAATACCTAACTTAAAGGCGGTTAAAATCATTTAACCGCTTTTAAGTGTTGTTTTGTTAGTACATTTTTAATACAGAAACAATTAAAGAAAGCGATGTTACTGTGTACTCCTTGTAAATTAAATATTTTTATCTACACTAATGTTGTAACATTCTACTTATGTTTTCAATACTTGACTTATAATGACTACTGTTATAGCTCAGACAACAAAAAACTCCATTAAAATATCCAAATCGATATCGTAAAATCTCATTATAACACTGTGTGAGAGCGAGAGGGAGAGAAAAATGGTGAGAGAGACGTATTATAACACTGTGTGAGAGCGAGAGGGAGAGAAAAATGGTGAGAGAGACGTATGTCAACGCGCTCGCTCATGATTGGCTCGCTCATTGGTTAGATTTTAATGGCGGACAAATTCACTGCACTGCACAATGTTTTATTAATTGATTAATTCTATTAGCCAGTATTAGCGAAAATCAAATAGTTTTAGAATTAATATTATAAAATAAATACATATTATTATATAAAAGTTGAACAGACGAGATACTATAAAGTTAAATAGTACAAAATATTGATATATTGTATTAGAGTAAACAACAAAGTTTTGTGTTTATTATTAAGTATAACAACTTGAATATGTTTTAACATGTTTTAGTGTTAATACCGGTGTGGACAAGTGTTATTAAGATAATCTTAATGTTTGTACCATAGCTTAATCAAGTATTTGTGTCCTGTGGAAGAGCGGAGAATCCCACTACAGGTATTTATTTACTTAAAGGGTTTTCTCCAAACATTGTATTAGGCATTTAAGTTTTGGTCAAAGAAATAAATGACTTATTATTATTATTATTATTAGTGAAGATAAAGTAGTGTATGCAACTGCATATAACACGGGTATTAAAACACTTGTTAACTATTTTGAAACTCGCTATGCTCGTTTCAAAAAATCCACTCGTGTTTTAATACCCTTCATTATATGACAGTTGCATAAACTACTATTTCTATACTTTGCTTAACTAAAAAACGGTTAAGCCTCAGTACAGCACTAAAAAGCGGCTATCTGCTTTAACCCTCGTCCCTGCCCCCGCTAAATTGGACGACTACGAGGCGATTCTTACTGCACGTTGCAAATTGCAATTCATTACCAAGAGAATTACGGTGCAAGTGAGACGTTAAGCTGTGGTTTACGTTTTCGCGCCAAATATCACCATGTCGAGTAAAAATATTTATAAGTAACTACATTATTTTTTCTATTACTATTTATATTTTTAAGGTAATTTTATATAAGATAATGTATATTATATTATAAATATTACGGTATTATAATAGAGTAAGTTTATATTTGTTTATCAATAAATAAATAGTTTATATTATATGTAAAAATTGTAAATTGAGCATGTTGTGGTCGCGGTTTCGAAACCCGCCTACGGCATGAATACTTATCTAGATATTATATGTATGTATAGATATATGTATCTTATTTTATAGTATAAATTTTAAATATTTTACATTTCTTAAATTAATAAAAAGTATAAAATATTTCTATTGACGTACCGTGTCACAAGTCCTTACGAAACTTAGCATGGAATTAGACTAACGTACCTAGTGTTTATACTCCACAGATTTTAATATTATTATTATATACGATAGCTTTATAAATGTTCCTAATTTACATAATTAATATACAGAAAACGACATTACTTTATTTCATTACATCTATTTTATCATTATAAATTAAACTTTGTTTTAGGTGTAATGCAAGAACAAAAAATATATTAAATATGATTAGTAACAGCGAGTCAGAACATCAGTACAAAATGAAACCAAACCCTATTGCAAAAAAGCCAGCACACTCCAATAATATAATAGATAAGACAGATTATATTAACGATTTGTATCATCGAGAATATTCTTTAACGTCTTCATTATTTGACAAAATTTGTGAAACTCAAACTGCACTAAATTCAATTCATTTAAATAACCTAGATATTATGACTTTAAAAAAAAAATTACAAAGGAAAACGTGCTAAATATTGAAGCTGAACGTACTATTGTTGAGAATTCTTATGAAATGGACCTAACTTGTTATGAGAGTTTTAGTTTTTCACCACGTATTTCGAATAATGAGAATACAGATGCACTCGAGTATTTAAAAAATTTAGAGGACTATAATACAGAAGATTTTGACTCTGATGATTCTGTTCGTGATAAAAATTATAGCCCAACTCAAAGCGAGTTGTCATGTTTATCTTATGATGACATACAACCTCTAGATGGTCCATCGACCTCTAAAAAGTCTAGAAAATTATTAATTAAACACAAAAATTATTCACAGAAAGAGTTATCAAAAAAAATTAATGTACAACTTGCAAAAAATAATAAAAAAAAGAGAATATATTAGTAAATAAACGCAGATACAGTTTAGATACATCTTATACTCTTCAAGACGTTCATTTTCATAGCCAAAACTTAAGCTCCAATAGAAGAAAGAGCTGGGATGGTTTTTTTGAAAATATCAACCATAAACAGAATGAAATACAAACCGATATACAAGTTCAATCCCGAAAAAGGCAGAAATGTAGCTCTAGTCTGGCTGAAAGAAAGCAGGTGACAATGAGCCGTAAAAGAAAGGAGTACAACGTTAAGCCAGGATGTACTGCCAAATGTCACAAAAAATGGACTACCGTTTTCGACGAACCTGATCGTGTGGCAGTAAACATAAAATTTTGGGATCTTTTGGGAAAATTTACCAACGATTACCGAATAGACCAAAAACCAATTAAGACTGATAGTTACCGAGTATTTACACTTATATATATTTAACACAAAGTTGTGTCAGTTACAAGTTACAACATAATAATCTAGAAGTAATAAAATATTATATTTTAGTGTTACAAATTACGCTAGTAAAAAAGTATAAAATAATTATGTTATAAGTATATAATATTGTTGTTCTTAAAAAGACAGATTATCTTAAGATTTTTAAAATTATTAATGTTGATATTATAATTGAATGTTTGATACTTGTATACTACCTTAGTAGTAAATAGGTTGTTTCAGATTTAAGAGAAAGAGTTCCTACTTAACAGGGTAATTTTATATTATTATATTATTGTCGTTTATGTGTAAGTTAAAGTAGTTTGGAAAGTGCCATATTTTATGTTTACGTTTTCTTAAGTGACTTATAAGTCACAAGTCAAGTCAAGACTTATAAGTTTTATGGTTGTTTATATTTTATTTTAATTTGTACCTTTTTTCTTTTAAACTTTTGTCCCAAAATAAATGTGATTTATCTTTAACAAAAAAATGTTTTTATTTTAACCGACATCGATTTGTTAGGAAACATAAAAAAATAACAGGGATTATACTTAACTAAAAAGCAGCTACAATAAAATGTTTGCGAAATAACCGCTTTTAAGAGATGCAAAACTAATAAAAAAAAAATTATAAAATTATTTTTCGGGAAGTTAAGCAGCAATTCCTTATCTAAAAAGCGGTTACATGACGTTAGCCGCTTTTATATCGTGGACAAAATTAGAAAACTGCTTTATAGCCAAGTAAATGTTGTTAACTTCATATGTCAATAAAATTACATATAAGTTAATGAGAAGTAACTGACTATAAGGCAGTTAAGTGTCTTTAACTGCCTTTTAGAACTGTTTCATTAAGAAAATTGTTGAAATTTTACTATGCTATAAAGGAAAACTTAGAATTTAAATATATCTATTTTAAATATTACCCATATCAGTTATATTCTCATAAAAGCTTACAAAAATAGCTATCGTTTCATATAGTACAAGTCAACTTAAGACTTATAAAACATGAATAGCATCAGTTTAAAAAAATTCCCTCTTTTTTCAGCTCTAGCTCAAAACTTTGTTTTGTCACTTAACCGCCTTTTAGTTTGAGGACGGCACTGTCTGTAGTGCGCGCTTTCCCACCAACGGCGCCATTCATTTCTCCCGGGGTATAAAGTATATTTAGGTTATCCCAAGTTGTAATTAATATAATAAACACATACACATTTCGAATTTATAATATATAAGTAAGATACGTGTTCGTAGTGCGATATGACTGGTTGTTCGTGACGGATCAGCAAAGTTAAGCAACGCTCGGCTAGGACGATATCATGATGACTGCGCGCCTTTTAGTGGTATTTCAATTTCAGCGTCTTTATTGCTGCGATATGCAACCGGTTGTTAATTAAATAAGTAGTCAATAGTTTCGCACTCGTTACACAATATCTGCCCTATAGAAATGAATTGTAATTTCTATAGGGCAAATCTAAATGTCAACACATAAGTCCTGCAATCAACTAAATCTTTTACCGTTTGTTCTATACACTATTTATAGGTATCATTATACGGGTACCCTAAATATTTATACCTTTTTTTGTACAGATGGGTAAACGAGTCGGAGTCTTTTGAGGACTACCGACGCCCATAAACATCTACACAGAGGTTTTGCAGATGCGTTGCCCTTCTTCATGCTTTTCCATGAGCAATTTATTTAACCGTCTTTCCATCGGAATCATGTAATAGAATAGATAGTAAGATAATATTTATAAGAGTTTAGATAATATTTGGGTGGTGGGGTGGCGTCTGCCCCACCACCGACATCACCCGAGCGGTGGTAGAACTGCCATTGGTCGCGCGTATTTCGCGATATCGCCTGATCCGGCAGGCGGTTATGTGTTGCCAAAACGTTGCGTAACTAAACTATTCCGTGTCGGTCAACATACAATTATAATTAAAGTATTTAAATTACGCTGACTTCGTAATCTTCGTCGATATATTTTTTATATGATCGAAAGAGCAATCAAAGAATTTCTATAACTGTCCGAGTTCCTTAGACATTATTGTGATGCAGACGTGTCGCTCGTCCGGGCTCCAGTCACCGAAAACCAACCAACCAAGGAACGCTGTCATTTAGAGGCAACATCATGTGATCGAGAGATGTTTTCGGTCTCGGGCTGGCTGCTCAACTGGGCCACAACGTATGTCACTAGGTACTTTTTAAGGCTTGTGCACACGAGGGATTTTTATCCGCAAGAATTAGAAGATTACTTACAACTGGATTGTCTGTGGTATTTTTAATACCCCATTTGCGTTACTCGATACAGTTGCAAGCGATCTATTTTAGCGGACAAAATAGTCCGCGGACAAAAGTCCCTCGTCTGCGCAGACCTTTACAAGACGACTGACCACTACTAAACTGAGGCAATCCACGGTGGAGCCTTGGTCATCAACTGTTATCGACTTAGAATTAGATGAAAGAGCCTTCTGTGGTGTGCCTCACAGGGGAACGGAAAAGCTGATATTTTTAGTTGTTATTTCGTGTTCCTACTTCCTACTAATATTATAAATCCGAAAGAAAAATAGTGAGAAAAGATGTTGGTTCTGTGTGTAAGTACCGCTTATGATCAAATATTACTTTATTTATCGTGCAGCATATTAATTTAACGCATTATTATTAAGTATCTTACATTTATAAAAAATTTAATTACGACAAAATTCCATCCTCCGAAATAAAACAAAATGATGCTTAAAAAATTCTAGTATATTTTACCAAATCCGTTGCGAACCCAGCTCACACTTGGCTGGTTTTTCACAATTGACCGGTCTCTGCCCGGTCCGCGACGTCTTCACAATCAAATATCGCATTGGAACCGGTAAAACTACTATTTTAATCCGATGGCCAACAACTTCATAAGAAACAACGAAATTGCTGAGTTTTCTTGAGGCAGCTATTTTTAATTCCGCGTGGTAGTTTCGCTTTTCTAGCAGCAGTCTGCAGTTTTCGCAGCCGCTGCAAGTGAACTGGCTTGCAATGAAATGTATTGTCCGTGTGAAATGCAGCCAAACTTGAGAAATCAATGGGAGACCAATGGTGTCGCTGAATGAACACCATGAACGGTGAATAGTTGGCTACGTCGAGATGCATTTGACCTAATGTGTGGTAAGGTAACGGAATGGAATTGCAGGCGGTGCTTGGTGATCTTAACTTGTTGGCTGGGCGTTAGCAAGTTCTAGACTAAGGTTGTTAGCTTTTGCCTAGTTCGGCGTTGGGAAGACTTACACATTGTGACACTATTATGAGTTTCCTAGTTTGAGGTCTTTTATAGACCGCTACCATAAGAAGGGTCCGCACTGGAGCTGTAGCTTTATTACGCTGAAACTCCACACCAAAAAATCCAGCAAACACTATAGCTATCCCCATCAAGTGATGTTTTGTTAGCTTTCGAGCGGATTATGAGTAGACTTGCCCATTGGGAAAGGATGGGATGAAAGAGGGTGACGTTTCGGAGCCACTGTGCTGATGTTAAAAGTCCTCGGCACCCAATGATTCTAATTGCTCGTTTTCCCCTTTATATTGAAAAAAAATCTGGTAGCGGTTGTATAGAGCCATGCCACCATCAAACATTATTTTAATTACAGTGTCGTCAATAAACAAAGTCGCAGGTTTTTTCCATTCAAGCGAATTCTGGCAGGTTTTGTGGCGAGTGGAAGAATACGGCGCGGTTTTTAGGTACGGAAAGGCTTTTTTAATTTATTTTATTAAAAACAAGCGAATAATGAACTTATTTACGTAACAGATTTGCCAATCACGGACGCGGCGCGAGTAGCTCCAAGTTTTTCTCTCAACTATACTGAGTGAAACAATATTTACAATAATCTTATGCGAGTTAATAACGCTCTCATAAGATTACGCGAAAACCGATTTTTGTCCAAAAGGATAACTGCAAAAAAATAGATGATAAAAAATTTAAGTAAATTGTTATCAACATTACTCAAATTGATTACATTTCCTAGGGACTGTGCTTAACCTATCATCATGGCTTATTACAATTAGTATTTAAATATGCGATGCCCTCCTCACCCCCTCCCTCATGGCCCACCCGAACTCCTTATTGGCGCAACATGACAATGTATCCATCCTTTTACACCACGATCATGTGGGAGAGAGGCTGTTGGTCTGATTTCATTACAATGCAGCAATGTAGTGACATTGTTTATTACCAAAAGGTTAGTATTGCTGCCACAGATTTAGAATTGTTTTCGCTACGTGATTGCTGCACTTATGTCAGCATCACTCAGTTGCGAAAATATATGACAATATCGTAAACAGCTGGGAACTTCCAGAGCCTGCAGCTGGCTGCTCGCCAATGTTGCGATATAGTTATTATAACAATAAACATCGGCTGTCGCAGTATACATCTTCGTTAGCACATCACTACTGGTCGCTAGGTGTGGCCACATGGTGACACGTGGGAACATTGTAGGAGGTAAGTCGGTAGTGTCTCTTCTCTAGTCGAGTTGGGGCGGCACGAACGGAAAGTAACCTTTCGTTTAATACCCGGACGTGTTTCGTGCGGTTTCAGGTGATCCATTCGACGGGAAGAGGCTAAACCTTCCCACCTGTCCTACTTATCAATCACGTAGTAAGAGGTAGTGCCACACTGCATGCTTGCATGCAGCCGAATTGGGCCGGCACGACCGGGGAGGTACCTCTCGCTTACACGAGACCGGCGTAAAGTGACAGCTGTGCTGTCGCGTTTCGTGCGGTGTGTAGGGGAGAACAGGGCAATGAGCGCCTACTAAGGGAAAGTTTTAATAAAAACCACGTTAGTCAAAATTCTTACAATTTTTAATAATAAACTCTTACCTCTATTATAAGAGAATAATTAAGTAACAGTCATACTCAACTACAGACATGTATTAAGGTATAATCACAGTTTACAAAAAAAAGTCAGTCGCTCCTATTACCCGACAAATGCGGCTAATCAGAGCCTATTTAACGTTCATACGGGAAATGGTAGCCATTATAATTACTCTTAAAGAAAAATATAACAAAACGTACTATAAAATGAGATCTTAGTTATTATAATAATAATTATCAACACAATAAAACTATTTGAAACATAAATTTAAATAAAAACAAAAGATCCAGACCTTACGGATCCAAACAAAATGCACAAATATAAGTATCTGGACTATCACTGCCAGAACAATCTTTATGGGCCCAGTTTCCGCAACTTCTGCATCGGTACCACATCTCTCCATTTTTTAGCCATTATTTCTTCTTGGGCAACAGTAAATACAGTACGTCTTCCCAGCTTAGGAGAGTTTTGTAGCTATTATCGTCAGCTTTAGCTAAATTGTATCTCTTCTTTAGAGTGCTGTAAGGAATGCCAGTTTGTTGAGACACTTTGTAAACCGAAATGCCTCCTCTTTTCAGAATAGATACCGCATTTTCTAATGAATCCACTGTCCAAGAAGCTTTTGTGGTAGTCCGAATTCTTTTATGTGGCATCTAAAACAAAACAAGGCATTTTATGTCTCAAAACTGATTAAATGGGGTAATGAGAGCTATCTCGGGTAATAAGAGCCTAGCTACCATTAGCCGCTAGCTAACATTTTGAAAAGTAGTAACATAAATATTTGATTCTATTCTGAATCACAGTTCAACTAATTGGTCTTGTTAGTAAACTAATCTAGGGATATAATAAGCATAAATACAATAAAATAAGAATATAATTACATACTAACCTTGATGCTGGTAATCGGCAATTTCTTGTAAGCGTGGAGCGAAAATCACACAATCGTCTCTCGTGACTAAAGAAATGACACTAACGGTTCGAGCGCGTCAGGCGATGTTTGCCGATAGTTGACGGAAATAGCAGAGTGCTTACGATCGCGCAAATGTGCCTGTATTCCGTTCAATCACCATAGCTCCCATTAACCGACCGCTCTCATTACCCTGCGTTCCCCTAAGTAGCCGGTGGCCCATGGAGGTGGGAGGAGAAAGGAGGACAGCGCATCTGTATAGCCTCTATAGTCTATGCGGATGTCTATGGGCGTTGGTAGTCACGAAAATGACTCCGACTGCTCGTTTGCCCCCCTATATCATAAAAAAAAAAAAAAACGTCTGATGATAATTGATAAGATGAAAGATGCTGGCGCATTAGCGTTGGCCTTTTCTTTTGTCTATGTTACGTTAGGACGCGACGCCTCTGAGTGCAAGGCCGTGGGCAACCAACCACCTGAAGACTCACCTCGCTTAAACCTAACTAGCATGAAGCATATTGACCATCGAAGCAATAGACGCAGTCCTCGCGACGATAACCGCTAAACTTATATGACAAAAAGGTTACTGAAATCGCACTGCTGATTAGAAATGTTCAGGTAATTATCATTGTTAGAGTTACATGATGTCTATAACAAACTGTATAAATACCTCACAAAAAAAAACATTCCAAAATAAATTTCCGCAAAAAAATTGGTTTGGTGTCTATAAATAGTTGAATTTAATATTTAAATGTGTAGTTATTTACGGAAAGTGAATTACGTTATCTTACCGTAACGTCCGGTACATCGCAACAAGAAAAAAGATCATAATTGACTTGTTTTTTGAAATACTTTGAATTTGGGCTAATCGGCTTATATTTTTGCCATCCGCGTACTGCAAGGTCAGCGTCGACCACAGTGAGCAAATTAGCCAATAGCTTAACTAATAATTACGCAAATTGCGCTAACAAGGACCAATCGGGTTCTGAGTATAAAAAAGCACTCAGCGCGTCTGTTGTTGGTTGCTATGCTACGCTTTGATAAGAGATATGTTTTAGGTTTTTAGGGTTCCGTAGCCATATGGCTAAAAACAGAACCCTTATAGATTCGTCATATCTCTCTGTCCGTCTGTTCGTCCGTCCGTCAGTAAGTCACAGCCATTTTTTTCCGAAACTATTGGGCTTTCGTAGTTGAAACTTTGTAGGTTGATGTATTCTGTGAGCCGCTATTCGAATTTAGAATAAAAATAAATAAAATAAAAAATAAAGAGGGACACATACATAAAACTGAATATCCAACATTTTTTTTTGTCCAACCTATATGTGAGGGATGTCTATGGTAGGTCCTTAAGAATTACATTAAGTTCACTAACACCTTTTTCGTCAAATCAATTGTTTTAAAGATAGACGCTACCAAAGTAGAAAAATGAGGGCCCCCTGTAACTTTTAAAATAAGAGTGTGAGAAATCTAAAAAATATATATGCTGTAGATCTCAATGCATACCTACTATCAATCAAAGTTATTGGATTGAGCGAGATATCTCCACTCTGACTTTGTCGTTCATGTCATCATCCTCCACAAACGCTATGAAAAACCAAGTCATTTTATTTTCCGATAAAAATGTCGCAGGGACACCTTTCGTTGGTACGGAACCCTTGGTGTGTGAGTCCGACTCGTACTTGGCCGGTATTTTTGTTTAATAGCACGAGGCGTCAAAGTTGTTTCGAATGGTTCGGCAGGTACTTTATGAGAGAGAGAGTGGTGCCAGTAAAATCTGAGCTCCTGCGGGTAAACTTGAGAGAAACTTGAAACAAGTCTTTGTCATCGTCAAGGTCGTTGGAATCGGCTCCATAGGGCGGAGTCTAGGTTAACGCGTGTTTCGTCGGTTTTGTTAGGTCTGGGCTGGAATTGAACTGGTGAACTGGTAGACGGGTAGATAGGTACCTAAAAAATAAATTTCAAGAAGATCAAAAGTATCTACATATGGAATATATTCTTAACAAAGTTGTCCGTTGATGCTTAAAATCGATATGTACTTACTAAAATGAAATTGATGGTTCCTTTGGAATAGATCCTACAAAGAGGTAATTTAGAATAAAGGATTTGATATCTACTATCCTTTTTTTGAATGATGACCTAGATCATCACCATCACTTAAATTGAAGTGTAATTCATTGCAAACTTGTGCAGTACAGTGAAATCTCACACACACACACACATACACATATACACCCAGGTACTCGAACAACACATGTGTGTAGCAGGTTGCTTAATTTGAAACAAAAAGTGATACATCAGCATCGCGAGTGTTTACTGTATTGTGTAACGTGCTGTCTCACTTGCTGACATTTCCTTTTGTACTTCTAGCACGGATCAATAGTTGCTACGTAACTTCTAGCTAGGTTATGCTTGAGCTCGTAGAGCCGTCGCCTTCTTCTAATTACAGTTTCATTGTATAGGGTGACATAAGACCAGGAGCTTCTTTCATGACTACCGACGCGCGCCCATAGACAGAAAAAGTTGTAAAAATGCGACGCCCTTCTTCCTGACCTCCGCCTCTCCCCGCCCTGGGCCACCGGCTGCTTAATAGCCGCATCCACACCGGACGATCCAAAGCGCTCCAAACGCGCGCGGCATGGAGCGCGCTCCATGGAGCGAGAGGTGTAGACGTGCCGCGCGCGATCCATGTGCGCGGCAGGGAGCGCGCGCTCCTTGCCGCGTGCGATCCATTTCTTGTCGGTTTTTTGGTCACGCACAAAGGTGCCTCAGGCGCTTGGCGCGCGCGGTCTGGACGGTTGCGAGGATCGCGTGAACCGCCGTTATGGATAACCTACAATGTATACGTTTAATTTCCCTATATAGGGAGAATAAATGTTTATGGGATCCTAATGGTGGCTATTATACAATATTATATATCGTGCAAAATTTACTTCAGCTCCATCATCAATTAACTCTTTCTAAAGTGGACTTCCATATTGGAACCGGTTTTTAAAAATTGTTTTAACCCAATACTGTCTTTTTCGTTTTTGTAATTTTTGCCGTAAAGATATAAGTAAAATGTAGCTTGCTGCTGCAGCGGCTATTCGTCGCCGTCGTTGCACGTGTGACTCCATAGCCAAACAAAATTCAACTGAATTATGGATCAGTATGGATCGGCTGGATCGCGTTGGAGCAGCCAGTCAGGATCGCAAAAGATTTCTGTTGGATCGACCTAGAACGATCCACGCTCCACGCATCACGATCTTGGATCGCGGATCGCGGGATCGCCGATCCATTTTGGATCGTCCGGTGTGGATCCGGCTAATCACCGCACGAAACGCGACAGCACAGCTGAGATGAGAGAAAGATGCTCTGCTTTAGCTTTTTTATTGACAACTCTGTTTCCTATAGCTTAACGAGCAGTCAGCAAGAATCACTGCTTCGGCCGGATGGCCTTCACCACTGGCTTGTTGTCGCAGCCTCTAATGTTTTTAAGACAAGAGCAGACTGTGACGCGATGATGGAATTGGATTTTCCGTTTGTTTATCTCGTGACGCTCACTAGGGTTGACATACGACCGTTTTTTTGTTATTTTATTACTCTTCATTTTTAGCTGCAATTGAATTAAACCTAATTGATTCTTCAGCTTATGTAATGCCTTAAAAATACCTATATTAAAAGCTATAAAAAAAACATTAATCCTACATTAGTGAAAAACAATATTGCTAAGAACCATCTCGACGGTCATCACACTAAGACAAAAAATCCCATTAGTGTCCATCAAGTATTATCATCATAGACAGAGTCACGCAAATACACAGATATATGTTATTGTGAATCTATAATAATATCTAAAAGCTGACTAATTTGGTAATTTGGTTGAAAGCGCTAACCTTAGATACGGTCCTATTTTCTAATTCTTTGTGTTAAATAGCCAATTTATCGAAGAAGGTTACAAGTTCCACAACTCTATAAGAAATAGGAGCGAGAAGGCGAGGTACGCGAAACCGCAGTCTGCTGCTAATCTTTACCAATATTATAAAGACGAAAGTTTCTGACTTTACTTGTTTGTAGTGTGTGTTATCATGTAACTTCTTTCACTAACAGGAAGCTACACTATTCAGCAGGCAATATTTTATTACTACCTGTGCCCGGGGGGGCCTCTGTAAGTCCTAAGGCAACCATTCTATTTACCGTGAATTAACGCAGAACGATGGTACTTGTTATTATGAAAAAAATGAATGGTGAAAGGGACAGCCCTAGGAGTCCGCGATGTGCAGCTAGCTGGACAGTCAGCGGGCCCCGCTAACACGACGGGCTCGTCAGCGCGCCGAGAACTATCGGGGGGTCGGAGGTAAAATCATTTGCCGACTCATTACGACGCGGGTGCGAAGTGATCATAATCCGCCTGCCGTCTGACGCCGGGGCGACAGATCTAGACGAGTTTAGACAGATTTTTCTTTTCTTTTAACTTTGGGGTCTTCGTTACGCTGTCATATCGGTGGTAGAATGAGACATCTCATCACGCTGGTCAATCAAATTCAGTTTCAAATTGTATAGTGGCCACAATCATGAACTAAATCCGATACATCACGGCTTAAGGTACTACAGTAAAATCTTTTCCCTACATTTTGTGTGCGCCAAGTACCTCAGTCCTCGACTGTCACCTCAGCTACCACCTCGCGACGTGTACAGCACTCGGTGTCACGCACAAGGCCGCGTTCGTCTCCGTCGTGATCTTTGCTCCCTCGTCGGTTATTGATTACAATGGCGGTTTATAAAATTACCATCTTTTTGTTTTTATAATTTTAAGACGTATCGGCTTGCTAGCTCCCAAACGACGTATATGTTAGCTATAAATAACGTACATTTGATAACGTGATTTATTGTGTATTTGCCGACGAGGCAGCCGCATACCTCTACCGCTACGTAGGTTCACAAGATCCTTTCCTTATCGAACCGATCGAGCAATACTTACCTAAATATGGATATTTATAGCTATTGCTAATGATACGATACACGTCCGTTAGACAATTCGTCTGTGTGTTTTATGATAGCAGTTAGTCGTCCTCGGTGACCATCGTATCCTATCGTAATGCGAAAATTTGTAAGCAAAAATGAGAAAGAGAAATATATGTTAGTAGTTAGTCTTTCGCGACAAAACTGAACGGATTCTGATCAAAAATGTCACGGACTTTTTATCGAGAAAAATGAATCGGTTGTATTAAAGATATATTTTACGTGACTAACGCCGTATGTAGCTAGTGTTTTGAGCAAAAATCGAATAAAATTACATAATTTATTGTACATTTTGTTTACAAATAATGGCCTTAAAATCCAATCCGTCAAAAGCTGCGCTCATGAGTCGCATCTGTCTTCTTTTCGTTTTGCGTCATCTTGAGAAAAAAAAAACAAACAGTGAATTTCTCAATATGTTATCCTCTTATTAAAAATAGTATTAAATGAACGACTGCCAGGTAAACAAAACAAATTTTATGGTAATTTCGGTATTACGTCAAGCACTTGTTTACCGACTAAACACCTGAGTCGCGCTTCAAACACCACAATACGACAAGGGCTGGGCCGCTTCAGCGAGGACGGCCGACTGTCGGACCAATATTTGATCAGTTATGCAACACCGTGGAAGCGATGCAAGTGTCGCAACTCGAGCGCTGAGCTTGGCCGATGTTTGCTGAATTAACTGTATTACACGTTGTGACATTTGCACTTGCTGGCTTCGCAAGCGCGTTGTCGATCACATGTTTGGAGGGTCATTCGCAGTGTAGCTGAATTACGACCAGAGTGGTATCTGAGGGTCATAACCCGACAATTTGACACTAAAGTGTGGCTTATGAGAGTTCTGGCCCGTCCGAAAGGCGGCCTCGCTATAGGTATGGGTGTCAGTCAGCTACGACATGCAACTGGTGTTTAGGCAAGAGATATAAGTAGCGTTATCGGTGTACAGCGTTATGGTGGTGTTACACCTCGGTCCAAGTGAAGGTGCCCATGGGATCATAAATCATTAAGCCCCTTTTACTAATCGCTTGTAGGGACGCGCGTCGTAATCTTCGCAGATTATATCGATGTATTATAGCATTGATGATAGATCACTATTTATATGTTTATCCGCATAGTTTTTCACACTGTATAAAACGTTTTTAAGGAGCAGTCTAAAACGATTTTATGCATATCCTAGACTTTTTCATTCGCCTTAACGCCAGTAGGACGGTACTAGGTAGCCGTGACTTCAATACCGATGCGTCCGAATCGTTAGTGAATATTGATTGGCAAAGCCCATTACGCCTTCCCGTGTTTACACACGTGTAATTACAATGATCTGGAAGCGAGCTCTCGCGATAATTGATACTGTAATCAGTGAGCGAGCGAGCTGGCAAGTGTGTAACTGTAGGAGGTATTACTGTACTCATGACTTTGTAGAAGAGTCGAGCGGGCACGACCGGGCTGGTACCAGTAGCGAAAATATTATGACCAGCGTAAACTGACTGCTGTCACGCTTCGACCAATATAAGTATATATATTGTCTATATATTTATTTGTCAAAGCTTAGAATAAGGTACTAATAATAGATTAAGAACTGAATGTGCTCACTAATAATTAATCAGTA
>LUGF01006790.1:9205-29154 GCA_001625245.1 Calycopis cecrops | reverse complement strand
ACCGAGTGTGGGGTGTTGTCGAGTCTGAGAGCGTAACTGGAAGTCACTTGTGATATTGGTACTGTGGCGATTAAGTTTCGACAGATCACAAAACGCTTACTACCTTTGGGGCTATAGGTTACCACATTCAAACATACAGGTATTTTAGTAAAGCGTTGTAGACTGCTGCGTGACAGCATCGAGGATGCAACCCGTACACCATGATATGGTTAAAAATGAGATACCCTTTCGCGTGCCATTCGAGAGATGCGGTAGGTAGATTGGATAAAGAAGGGCTTATAATTATTATATTATATATGATTACTATTAATCATGCCGCTAATAATAGACGTTAGTAGATAGTATAGATACCAGGTGGCTTTGACACCTCGTTTGTACCTACAATTATTTACTAAGAAAAACAATAAAACGTGTTTACAATTAAAGAGAGTCAGCAGTAAATCAAATTAATTGTGGGCGCCTTGGTCCAAGTCACATAAACCGAGGCTTGGTATATTCTTAAAATAATAGGGGACTAAGGAATGAGGGACATGAGGCAAGGTGGTGGGATTGCCGCAGTTGGTGGGGTAGTGTCGTGGTGCGAAACCACCCCTCTGTGTAGGTGGTGTCGACACACGTATATCAGTCACTATATCCATAAAATCGACCCTACCCGGAATAATTAGTTCTTGAATTTTTTTCGTGGGACTTACTGGAGAAGGGGGGGGGGAAGCCTAGTTAGTCACTGGGAGTGTAAATTCAAAAAGTAGACCGGATCGGGCTGCTGCGTATATTCGAAAAATGGTCTTTTTATGAAAAAATCTAAGAGCGAGTTTTTGAAAATTATAAACCGAAACGTGAAATAGGTGTTGAAAGTTTGTTTGAAAAATTGAAACTTATGCAGGAAACGTGGGGCGCCGTAGTATCAGCCAGTAGTAGTACAGTCTTGTATAATACTGGAGGACAATATTGCTATTAGCTATAAAAATATATTTGATAAGTGATATAAAAAACAATCGTCAAGTAGTGGAATATTTTGATTTTTTCCGCTTTGTATATAGAAATATATATATATAGAAATCCTTGATATTACCAGTAAAAACAAATGTTGTTTTTATATAAATATAAAAAAAGCTCTCATGTCACTTAAGGGTAAGTGAGCACTAACATAGTTATGTCCACGAAACTAGGTCTTTAAGGAAAGAAAAAGCTCTCTTCTTAATTAATACCCTTAAGGTGTATCAAATAGGAAATATCGATGACCAAATTCTACAAATAAGTATTTCCTGTAGAATATATGACTCGCATGTAATTAGAACTGATATATAAGACATGCCCCTTGTTATATTATAATCCGCGGTAATGCAAATGACAAGGATTGTGGGTTAGAGGTGATGTCGTGCGCCCCGCTGGCGTCGTTATAGTTCTAGCAAATAATATAATTCATTAATGTGGTAATGAGTGTGTTTGCATTACTCCCGAGTAGACTCGTGAATTATACTTTAGAGATAAAAAGGCTGAAAAAAAGGTGGAGGGATAAGGAGGAAGGACGGCAACGCATCTGTATAAACTATATGCCACAATGTCTATGGGCGTCGGTAGTCATGAAAATGTTTGCCCCCCTTATAATATTCTTTTATATTATAAGGGGGGCAAACATTTTCATGGCCTCAGACACGGGAGTTATGATATGTTTGAACCGACTCCGATGAAGCAGTTTAACGTTTTTATTTGACTCCAGTCGCAGCCGCCGGCGCAGAGCTGACGCAATTGTAATACAAAAACAAGTTAATTTAAATTCAACGTCTAAGATTATGCAAATTTGGTATTTGATAATTGAATAAGCGCAGGTAATTAAATAAAAGTAATATTAAATACGTCTGAAAAACAAATTAATTTATACGCATAGGTGAGGTATACGTTTAGAAAAAGTTTTGTAGTAGCCACTCGTGCTCCTGGTGTGGTGCTCCTCCCAGGAGCCCGGGTGACTCAACGGGGTATGGTGTCGGGCTCAGCATTTGAGTTGCCCTTATCGATTAAACCCCTGAAGGTTGCCTTCAACCGCTATAATTGGAGGGCCTCGGATCCACAAGCAACAGGATCCCTTCAGCGGCCTCTGTGGCGGCTGGCCTCGGTGAAAAGGCCAGACATCTCCTTGGGGTCCGGCTGCCTTTGAACAGTCGATGGTATAACGTTAGAACTGTCCAATGGGGTCAGGTTCCTATCCTGACTCTGATCCCAATGCTCCAACGGAGCACGCCGCGCTGGTCGTCCTAATCCACGCCGCCATCTGCTGATTCAGAGGGACAGGTGGAGGACCTCCCAGCTGAGCTGTCTCTCCCCCCAAGTCTGGTATCCCCCACCACGACAAGGTGGCGGTTCGGGGGGGGCATGTAAGGAAACCCTACCACCCCATCCCAGACTATAGAGCTATGTAGGAAGCATGTCTGCTGCACGTAGCCGAGCTGGGCGCGCGGACGGAATTACGATAATAAGCCTACGCGTTCTGACGATCTCTGCCAAATGGCAGTTGTGCTATTATTTATTCAGAGCCTTTTGCCGCGCTGTGGGTAAGCTTAGGGCTCCCTCGAGTTTGGCGGCATGTTTCCAGCATATCCCTTAATTTTTTAACTTACAAAATTGAAATTAAGGACTCAAACAGAGAACCCCACGGAGCCTTATTTCTGTTTACCTGCGTCACCTTCGCCGGGTATTTTTTTATTTATATTCCATTCGATCTAACGTCACTTTATGATAGCAATTAAGTGTAACGGCGGACGAAAACATATGCCGAGTGACGTCACGACGTGCTAAATGCTTTTGCAGAAACTTATCAAAAAAACCGGTCGCCGCGAATAATATCCGCTTATGTAGATGTATCGGATTCATTTGTGTGCTTACCTACGTCGGTTGACTGAGGCACTGACAAAGTTCCATATTCATGTATACAATATTTACTATAATATATTGCGCCGGAAAGCGCAGTGATGGGCGGCCTCCCACCCAGCGGCCGTGACCGTGGCATGTGGCGCTCTCGGGGTAGCCCACTCCCAGCTGTGGACGTCTTCTGGCTGCTGCATCATCATAACTCTGACTACTCATCGTATCCTACTTTCCCACAAATATATTCGGTATTATTTGGGCTGTTTTTTTTGTATTGTACATTATTTAAAAGACATTAAACTCAAATTTTGTACACAAATACGTGTTTTACATATTCTTTCAACATTATTTTATTAGTCTAAATATGCCTATTAGTAATGTTCTAATAAGTTAACTACTAATCGTTCAAGAGTATCCACCACCACCAGCTCCGATTTCCATGAGTAGTCACCAAAACATGTGACCTCCGAAGGTAAGCTTATAAAAAGAATTTAAATATTATTATTATTTATAGGTATTTCTATTCTATTATAAATATGGATTTACCTAAGTTATTATTATTAGTTATCTTTGCTTTGAGCTTCAAACAAACATCAAGAGAAACTTAGTGAGTTTTTTACTACAAAACATACCACCCATTCTCCAACTGGTGCGATCGAGTAAGTAATGATATGAATCAAATGGTAATTACAATTTGTTTCGCATTTACAAGACTGAAACATCATCTGTAGAACATCCCATCATTCCCAAGGTAAATGTCTTCATCGATCATTCAACGTCTTATTTTATATTACATTGTAATTATCATTGGCCCGTCTTATATTATGATATATAATTTTGTATTTTCTGTATTTTAAGGGGCAATCGAGCAGTTTTTTTTTTTTTTATGGTATAGGGGGGCAAACGAGCAGTTGTAGCCATTTTCATGACTACCGACGCCCATAGACATCTGCATAGAGACTATACAGATGCGCTGCCCCCCTTTCTCCTCCCACCTCCATGGGCCACCAGCTACTTACACACCGCACGAAACGCGACAGCACAGCTGTCACTTCACGCCGGTCTCGTGTAAGCGAGAGGTACCTCCCCGGTCGTGCCGGCCCAATTCGGCTGCATGCAAGCATACAGCGTGGCACTACCTCTTACTAAAGCAGTAAGAGATTTTTTATGACTATGGATCAAATTTCAAACGGAGCTGTTAAGTAGGTATATTTCCGCTCAAAAGAGCTTTAAGCTTTTAGCTAAGTGGATGATAAAAGAATATATGTAAAGAAAAAACGGGGTTAAACCAGGCACCAACTCGATAAAAATCAGTGACGATTTCAATTATTAACAATAATATCTGTATGACTTGACCGAGCTTTTCTCGATATTTGTTTACATACGAATTTCTTAATGAAAGATGAATAAAACATTTTCTAAAAAAACCTGGCTAGATTAATCGACCCGAAATTCCCTGCGTTTTAAATTTTATAAAAATCGTTGGAGTCATTTCCGAGATTCACTTTATATAGAAATATATGTACAAGAATTCCTCATCAATTGCTCACTATCTTGGCTACTTAATGCAACCTTATCGTATAATATCGTACCACGATTATAACTTAAACAAATTAAACAACAAGCAAGTAGTACATAATATGTATTTAATTTTCTTTGTACAGTTTCTTAAGTCTTAATGTGTGTAGGGATGACGATGGCGACTAACAACTAATCCACAAGATTCAGATATGGCGTGTCTACGCGGGGTTGTTATTATCTGCGCCTGTGACTGGGTAATTTGGAAACAAATTTGACAAGCCTCAGAGCGCCGCGGCGGTACAGATTACAGACGGCCTAGCGGGACATAATTGGTAGCAACGACCGGTGCAGTGCAGTGCTCGGCACTGCCTCCTACCGTGAACCTATACCTAGATGTTCGCAGTTTTGACTGAATACTATCTACTTATACTATCAGTCTAATTTATCTTAAAATAATTAAAAATACTCAGATTATACAGATAATTATTGTACTCTTTTCTTTTTTCTTTCACTGCATTAGAATGTAGCTGCTCTTCTATTCTATTTTCTAATGTGTTACAAATATTGTGGGTTTTGAGAAAGTCGGTCGTTGAAATTGTACATATTTTTTCAAATTACGTTGTGAATTGTGTTTCGTGATTGATTATGACCAAATTCTCAAAAATATATAAATTGTTATCTGACTGGACCAATCAAAATAAAATATACCTACTCTATATTTTAAGTTGAAAAAAGTTACAAAATTTGATTAAAATCGCTTCAGTAGTGTAGTCGATCGCGGAAAAACGACCTGATGGGTTATTTATATATCATATTGAGGTATCAAATTCAAGCAGCATATTTAGCACAGCATATTTAGCATTAACAACACGGGGCACAGCTATCGGGTATTGATCTGAATATAATTATCTTGTATACAACACGTGAGTGAAGACTCAAACCTGCTGGCATATGTAATTATTATGTAAATTGAGAACCATAACCTTTTACATTTAAAGATAAATTGCTATTTAATTGGCATTATATATACGATAGAAGATAGAAAACAGCGGATCGTACAAAGTACGATCAATCGTACAAAAAACAAACGCGTACCTGACATATTTGCAGGGGGGCAAATTAACTTCTGGCGGTACCTGCCTACCTACGCAGTAGTAGTCACAATTCACCAACATGGCTTCATTTGCTCTATAGATCAAAATATAAAGAAGGTGCCAAGGTTAAGCTGTCTCAACTATGTCAATGGATACCTTGTTTAGAGTTCCGTATCTCAAAGAGAAAAAACGGAACCCTTATAGGATCGCTTTGTTGTCCGTCTGTCTGTACGTCTGTCAAGTATTTCTAAAACGCGTGAAGGGATTAAGCTGAAATTGTCAAATACGGAGGTCAGTTACGTCTTAATGCCTTGAAAAAAATCACACTTCTAAGTTAACGCAATAAAAAGTTATAGCCAATTATGCACAAATTTAGTATGAAAACGTACTTTGTCGAAAACCAAAATCCTATCGGGTACTTCCCGTTGACCTGGAGTTGTGAAATTTGGCAAGAAGTAAGAACTTATAGCACATATATAGGAATAAATCTGAAAACTAGTAAATTATATGTAGATCATTGGAAAAATCATTATCAACTTGTAACTGTAATTCGTTGCCTACTAAACGTGTGTGCGCAACCGCATAAGTTTGTCAACTTAAACGGCAGGCGTTAAGTTACAATAATTGAAAACCATGCATTACGTTTGGATTATGGAACCCTCGGTGTTCGAGTCGGACTCGCACTTGGCCGGTTTTTTTGGGATAAAGTAATATAAATATACTTTAAGTTATTCTAAAAAGCTATTACCGATTTCATTTAAATACGTTTGTGCGTGAAAGAATAACAAACGTATTTGCAAACATTTATACATCGCATTTATAATATTAATAGGATAGGTGAAAATATATTACCTATAAGAGTTGATGATAATATGTCAGAGGGTGATTACTTTAAATGTTAAATGTTAAATTTCATTTCTTTTGACTTATTCTTCCACAGAAATGATCTAGCGCTTACAAATTACCGTGAATATGTTAGAATAATGGTAAGTGTTTTTTGTTGAACCCATCGAGGGCACTGCCCCGTCCCCACTTCAGAGATTAATTTGAAATACTGTTGACTAGTAGCGGCCTTCACTTAGACATCTCGAGCTGGCTGGGCTGGCGTGTGCAGCCGATTATATGTGTAATCATCTAGTATATTAAAACCACACGTCAAGGTGTTTGTGGTTAAAGAGATCTACTGATGCTCATGCAACTTTCGGTAGGTTCGAGAATAGGCCGTAATACTCAGGTATACGTAAGTATACTCACGAAATTGAAACTCACGAGGGCGAAAACGCGGGCCCAACTATTAATTTACACCATTCGATACATTGATTTTGTGGGAGGTAGCGCCACTTGTGCAATGAGCTAAGTTCAGTCGGTATCTTAAGCTTTTTTATTGATTTTACAGGAAGCAAAAGTTTATTACAGGTATAAGTTAATATTAAACTTGAAACTCTGAAGCACTCTGAGTCCTGTCGTACCTACCCCAACGTTTATTTTACATATTATTCACATTACACATACAAGTATTGTGGCTTACGCAAAGTAGTTCTATTTTACATATAGAACTACTTTGCGTAAGCCAGAATACTTTCTACTCGACAATCGGTGACTTCTACTGGACTTGGGTTTGCTCAGAGCTACGATTGTGATCATTTAATAGATTGATGGCTCCGTGTGCAACATGAAACGCAGAAGATATCCATCGCTTCGCGACAGTATTAATTTGCCGACGGACTGATAAAGAATCGACCAATACGGAGGAGAAGCGATGGCATACCCTCTCAACAAAATATGATCCTAGGGGCTTCGGGCATCGTTTACCCGTGCCTGGGGCGGTTCTCCGACGGCATAAGCCACACGCACACTATTGTAAGCCGGTCGCGGCGTCGCTGTTTTGATGTTGTTGTCGCAGGCACGTAGCACGTTGTCGCCTGACGTCAATGACATCCGGTGATCTTAAGGACGCCGCACACACGTGACATTTTACTAGCATAATTATTGTAATTAATATATCATAATAATTGTAATTAAAATACTGCAAATCACGCAATGTTAGCCTAGTTTCATGCTAAGATCAGTAAGACCTTGTGTTACAAGTACCAGACAACAGAACCATAGTTAGTATTATTACAAACTAGTGTCTATTGTTTTTTTTTCTAACCGACTTCAAGACAAGAAAAAAAAGAAAAGATAAAAATAAATAAAAATGTGTGTGCTTTGTGAAGTAAAACTTAATTATTTATTTACATTACCGTAGTTACAATGATATGATATTTATTTTTTAAATACATACAACACACACAAACAGTATCATAGTTAATGTTATTTTTGTTAACGAGAAGCGGGGTCTCTTGTCACAAGTATGTACTTACTTAAAAGGAGACTCCAATATATGTAAGAATTTAATGTAACTTGTGGTACTGAATAAACATTTTATTTATTTATTTATTATTTAAAAATACACATAAGTTTCACTTAAATTGAATTTGAATTTTGAATTTGAATGACAAATTCCATTGGCCTCGCCTGATATGTGATTTTTGTAACACTCCCCACGCTCCCATGTCAAGCGTGCGTATAGAAGTTTTACTTAACTTTTCGGGTACCGCGAGCGTATTAAGACGCTTCAAAAAAAGGCCGTGAACACGTGTTCGGTACCGGAGGTTTTAAATAAATCTTACAAACAACAGCTTATATACAATTTTGTCATTATCAGCAGAGCAGTGCAATGTGTAAGTACACGTATGTATTTTAGTTTGTATGCTTGTTTTGATTTGAAACTAAAAATGATATCGATACTCGCTTTTCAGGTTTTAAAATTTCCGCCTGCTGCCAAGTTGACGGGCTAACAAATTTATAACGATCCAATGGCTCTGAGGAATCTAATTGGTAGTCAGTCATTCGGATTGATGTACAGGGAGGATTGATTCAAAGGAGCCTATAGTCAGCAGTTGACGGCAAAGTATTAATAATTATTATGAATACCGAAGTAAAGTAATTGTTGTGCTGAAGAGATACATGCGGCTTGTAAGAGGGATAGAAAGAGGATGGGTCCTTGGAACGGGGTGAGAAAAATCCCCTGTTTTGCGTAACCTCTAGTTGCTTATGGAAGTCGATAGCCATTGCGAGGTCCAGTGATCCCTTGTCACTTTATTTTTAAGCAATAAAACATGAATACCTAGAGCAAGTAAGTTCGTCTGCAGCGTGCGAGGAGCCTTACTAGTTAACGCTAATATATTTTGTTTTTCAGACTAAGCGATATTGCAATTATCTAAAGATTTTCCTCTAACCATTTTTTGCGTTTGTTGTTAAAAACAAACTTAACGTCAAATTCAAATATTCATTAGCACCTAACGTTTCTCCTCGCGAGTCGCAAACAATATTAATTTTACAATGTCTCAAATATGTCGACCCATAGTACATAGACTCTCGTGTGTTTTTTAGTTTACGTATAATAATAACGGTAGAACATTTGTATCTAAAAGAAGATTTTTAAGGAGGATTAACGCTGGCCACGGCGAGGCTGACCTAAATCATATTCCAGCTAAATGATAAAAACTAGCTAATAAGAAATATGTAGTAATTTTGCTAAGCTGCAGCTCTAAGAAAGCATTTATCTATACTTCTATACTAATAATATAAAGCTGAAGAATTTGTTTTTTGTTTGTTTGAACGCGCTAATCTCTGGAACTACTGATCTGATTTGAAAGATTCTCCCCAAAGAGTCCTCAATTTGTACATGTTAGTTGTGGACAAATAATGACCTTACCTTTTGCATTTTTTTTTTCTTTCGCTAAGTGACGCCACAACCAGTAATTATGCAATTACGTCGTTCACTAACCGCACGAAACACGAGAATGTAGTACCCATCATCAATCACACCGAGCACTGGTTATAGGAAATGAAATAGTGAGTAGAGTAGTAACTCATTAGTAAGAGATAGTGCCACGTTGCATGCATGCTTGTAGCAGAATTTCTCCGGCACGACAGGGAAGGTACCTCTCGTTTACTTGATACCGGCGTAAAGTGACAGCTGTGCTGTCGTGTTTTGCGCGGTTTGTCGGTGGACCATGGCGATGGGAAGGGGAAGAGAGCAAAACGCATCCGCGTAACCTGTATACAGATGTCTATGGGCGTCGGTATTCATGAAAATGGATCCGACTGCTCGTTTGCTTCCTTATACTATAAAAAAACAGATCCCCCGGATTGTGCCCAATTAGATTGCAAAGAAGCAGTGACATGAATGTGTATAAAAAATAATAATAGTTTATAAAGTTAAAAGACTGATAAAATTATTCATACAAAAGTTAATTTATTTTTATATTTTTAATGACAAATTCACAAGTATACAATATGCAATAAATCATATTTTACGCATATCAAAGCAAGTTTTTAGTTTTTATTTAACGAGTCGTTTCTCGACGAGGAACCTACTCCGTGAGACTGCAACAATTTTTATTAATTTATTTTTTTCTTGAAAATCGCTTCACATTGCACAAGAGCATTTATTTTTTTCATGAAATGGGCAAATATAATAATATGAAATTTATTAGATATTATTATCTACTCTGTTATTAAAAAAATGTACCCGCAGTCCGCACGATCCCCTATACGTGAAGTTATAAACTATTCCTGAAAGAATATTCATGGTTTTGGAAGATCTTTGATAATCAAAAAGTTCGAATTGATTAAGAACTTTTTACTGGTATGTATCGAATAGGTTCCAAATCTACTTACTGATTTTAATCATTATTTTATTAATAGACAGCTACATTATCAGAAAGTAAAACAGGCTATATTTTATTACAATACAATTTTTATTTTTACAATTTTACAAATTTTATTTTTGACGCCTAAGTGGGCACGGGTCGACAAGTCGCATAAGTCGTACCTACACATTTTTCTGAAGCGAAATCTTAGCGTCGATAGGGCAGGGAAAAATATGAGTTCGCGTCAGCTAAAACACTTGTAGCGCCTCGTAGCAACTAGTAGCTAAGTGGCGCTACATGTGTGTGCTACTAAATACGAGCCCTTGTTACTTGTTAGTGTTGTTTCGACTTCTATCAGCGGCCCCGAGGAGGAAAATACAGGCAGTGTTTTACCAATCTGAGGACATTAAGTTTTAATGACTTATTGGTTGTAATGACTTAAAGTCGTCAATATGTAAGGAACGTGATATGTGGCACACTGTTCTCTGCTTGTCCTGTAGGCAACTGCCGTGGTGAGTTGACAATGTGCTGCTGCTGCCACCACTCGGCTGCGCGTGGTGGACTCCTGCTGCGGTACATCCGTCATGATCGATGTAACATAAAAAGCATACGCGATTACTATTTGCGTATATATTTAGAATGCCAATTAAGTTTTTATTGGTTATGGCGCGAACCGTTTGGGCGTCCAGTAATTATGATGTGCGTCTCTCCGAGAACCCGTCCGGCGACGGACTCCGCGGCTGCGTCAGCAGACACGACCGGACACCATCGACGTCTTTACTTCGGTTTTTAATCAAATCTTATGGGCATGTTGCTCTTTTTCACTTTTATAATTGCTGTGGTCGACCAAAACCAAGAAATAAAAAAGGGGCCTCCTGCACTCTAGAGCTTAAGGATTTTTTTTTAATAACTTCATTATCCTTTAATGAACGCCACAACGGCCGATCTCCTGCAACTCGCATCCAATCCATAAATATAAAAATCCATAAATATATTTAATAGTATCAAGTGTAAAACGCTGGTAAACCGCCAACAAATAATTGACTTTGCTCTGATTGAAAGGACCTATTTCTTTTCTACAATAAAATCTAAATTTTTCGGTAGATCAATCAGTACTGCAATTCAAAGTTTTTCATTTATTCTAAAGTAAATATAATTTTGTTATTTCAGATCATCTATGACAGCCAAAAAATTTGTCTAGTAGTTCTATCGTACAAGGGTAAGAAACAAGCTTTTACATTTATAATATGATGATTATTCTTATTCTACGCGAATATCACTCGTTACAAAATAAAACAAGCGGTTATTTAGCGGTTTATTTAAATCTTGAAGAAGCCTTTACAGTAACCATAGGCACGGGTGGACTGTTATATATTATTAAATCATTGTTAAATAATTAAATAAATAAACCACGATAAAAGCCGTTAAAGTTGTTTTATTGTAAAATTGTTTTAAGCTTTCACGATTTGTATTCATATTTATATACTGTAAACGGGACTTAATCGCGTACTATTTTAATCGAAGTAAACGAAGAAAAACCTCGACTCTCGACGTTTCGAGTCACGAGTCCCGAGTAGACTGTTTGTTTTATTGTAATTCATAACTTGGGTGAGGCTAGTAACTTTTTAAATTATATGAAATCTATCTACTTCTTTGTCCAACGGTATATTCTTGTAATGAATGAGGCATTAGATAATTATTACAAACTAGCTGGCCCGACAGATGTTGTTCAGCTTTTGTTCCAGAATTTGCTATCATGGCAACGTGTCATATTACGTGGCAAAACTGTCATCACATTAGTACGAAAAAGGATTGTTCGACCCGTTTTAAAATCCGTCCAGCAGCATTTCCGTGATTACCGCACAACAGACAGACACACAGAAATCTTCTACAATTTTATATATACGTATAGATATTCATATTATATTAGTGACTAAATCTTTTAAGCATTAAAATTAATGGCCCGCTTCAAATGACATTGTTTACAAAAACATTCCTGCATAGGTATAGGTATTGCATAATGTGGATTCGCAATAACACATTTTTTTTTAATTTCAACAACTTATACGTACATACAGTAGTTTTTATAACAAAAAGCATTTTTGTTATAAAAAATACTTTTGGAGGTTTCTCATAAGGATACTAGCTGCGCCCCGCTGTTTCACCAGCGTTTACAATTTCAATTCACCAATTTCGATCCCGACTGCAGCGCCATCTGCCGGTCTGATTTGTGAATCTAAACCGTTCTCAAATCCCTTTCAACACATCCAAAAAATTTCATCAAAATCTGTTCAGTCGTTTAGGAGGAGTTCAGTGACATACACACGCACACAAGGAATATATATTATATTAGTATAAAGATTTAAGGTGCGGGATAAAAAATGAAAATACCATCAGAAAAATAATGTCATCAGTCAGAAAAAAGACAGAAATGTATCTAAATGCCGTTAGCCTATGAAACGTCCTTGAGCGAATGTGTGCAATTAGTGACCATTTAAACAAGATGGTTGCTACATAGATAGGTACTATACCTATCGCTTAAACTGTAAGTATTAATGCTATATGGACGATAACGTACGCACGTCCGTAATCCGGAGGTATCGTATCGTAAATCAATATCTTAGTATGTACGCACTAATTACAGCCTTAGAAATGCGACACCAGAGCCATCCTCTGACGTTGGTACAGAGGTACCTCCTCGGTGGTGCCGGTCCAGCGGTCCAACTTGGTGACGTGATTCGGCCCGTGTGCTGTCCATCAAACGTTATAAGTCTTGCATTACAAGTTATTCTTCTAAATTTGTAATTTTGACTTATGTTAGGTAAAATCTACAAGCCTTGTCAGTTTTTTGATATACGTTAATAATACACTTAAAAAAGTTTTATAACAAGTAACTTGTGAGCTTGTACGACAGAAAAGCTACAAGACTTACAGCTCAAAGCTCTTCGCTCCTACGGTCTCACACAACTTTGCCTAAAAATATTTCAGTTTTCTTTATATTTCAGTAGTTTTTAGGTACATTTGGCACCGTATAGATGGTATATAGAGATATATAGAGATACAATACACATATAATATCGCCTCCCGTCCAGCTTACTTATAAAGTAAATAGATATATAAGCTGCCGTGAAAATACTCGTAAATAGAAAATTTTCCAGTTCACTTCCAAGCAAATCTCCAATACCATAGGCAAAGACCTAATATTTTTAATCTATGTAGGTATGCGTGTGTTACAGAAGCTTGGGGTGCGAAAACCAGCTTGGGTCCGCAAAGGTCACACCGCCGAAAACCAGTTGCTTGACGTCAATGGAGCTGTACACCGTATTATTACCGGCGGGGAGGTACACGCCCAAGTGATTTATGCGTATACCATCGAGAAATAATTGCATTCAGCTAGATTTGTTATCAACTTTTTTACTTTCAAATATTCGGACATAATTCTTGACTGAATACACGTACGTGCTTCATAACTAATACTTAATTTATGCTAGACATCATTTTCATAGCGTAAGGAGTCAAACCAGCGATCGTAGCTTTTTAATGAATTTGTTAGCACTAAGCAAGACTTTGTCGATCTGATTACAATATGGATGGAAATTCGATTATGATTATGACGTAAATAGTAGTAACATAAAGGTGGTCCATTCGTTACTAACATGTACTAATGAAATTTTAATAGGAAGTAAAGAAAACTAAATGCATTTAATTTATTCTGCACGAACGTAAGGCAAGCTCCAGCCAATGCAATTCACTGCTTGGAGTTTATCTCGTTAGTAATGAGACAGGACCCACTAGACTCGGTGTTTCTTGGAACATTAAAAGCGAAACAGCAGTGGGATCGGTCCTGACGACACCGGAGTAGCAGCGGTGGTAACGAGTGGTGGGTCAAAGCTCGTTATTTTCTTTTTTTAAAGCTTAGCATTAGAATATTGGGGAAAATACGTAAAGTCACGTCGGAAATGGCAGAAGCTGGATGTACCAGTGATTAGACTTAACAAAGTATTTCTAATGAGGCGTAATTTATAGGTACACATACGCCTCCTACAATTGGCTACACAGGAAACGTCCAAAATCTTTCAAACAATAAATTTAAAAAGTCGTCAGCACGTCTTACAGGAGCTTTACCTCTGTATAGTAAATAGTTCGAGAGCTGGAAGACATTTTAAGTGAGATCTTCGAGCCAGTATGTATAGTGGCATCTATTTCTTGTTTGTTACACCTAAATACGTGCTAGTAAGACTAACTTTTTTACTTGCTCCTTTCCTAAATAAGCCAATAGCCTAAAATTTAAAACAAATATATTTATACATATTTATTTTTGAAATACCAGCAAGTTGTAAGAGGTAGTGCCACACTACATGCTTGCGTGCAGTCGACTTGGGCCGGCACGACCGGGGAGGTACCTCTCGCTTACACGAGACTGCCGTAAAGTGACAGCTGTGCTGTCGCGTTTCGTGCGGTGTGTAAGTAGCCGGTGGCCCATGGAGGTGGGAGGAGAAAGGAGGGCAGCGCATCTGTATAGCCTTTATGCGGATGTTTGTGGGCGTCGGTAGTCATAAAAAATGGCTCCGACTGCTCGTTTGCCCTCCTATATCATAAAAATAAAAAGTTCTCAGATATAAGAATAAGAATATAATAATATCGGATATAAGAATATTAAATATAACAATTTTTAGCTCGCGCGTAAATACAGCTGTGCACGGGTTTGTTGACCACATCTTGTCTAGGCGCGCGATGCACTTATAACGCTCGGACGAAAAATTATAATTTATTTATATTTATTTTATTAATTTAGACAGCTGTGTACGGGTTTGTTGCCACCTTAGATGAAGTATACATATGTATACTTCATCTAAGGTTGCCACATCTTGTCTAGGCGAGCGATGCACTTATAACGCTCGGACGAAAAATTATAATTTATTTATATTTATTTTATTAATTTAGACAGCTGTGTACGGGTTTGTTGCCACCTTAGATGAAGTGTACATATGTATACTTCATCTAAGGTTGCCACATCTTGTCTAGGCGCGCGATGCACTTATAACGCTCGGACGAAAAATTATAATTTATTTATATTTATTTTATTAATTTAGACAGCTGTGGACGGGTTTGTTGACCACATCTTGTGTAGGTGCGCGCACTTATTATAAAGTTCGCATGAAAAATTATATTCACATTTAATTAGTCGTATAACAAATGTTGTTGTTAAAAGTGCAAGATAGATGCAGAGATATCTGAGAGTTTGCTGGTGTTTTTTAAATAATCCTGTATAATAAAAAAGCATTAATAAAACATTTTTAATAATAATTTTAACCTTTAATAAATTCCTCGAAAACTTGTATTACAGATTAACGGAAATATATGGATTTAATTTATTATTTAGAATAAAACGTCTAAACATGTTATCTATCAGCAGACATTGCATTGCTTAGTTATATTTTGGTATAAATGCCAAAAAACGTAATACTCTTCTTCGCAGGCCTAAAGACGTTTCCTAAAATGTCTACCAACTCTCGTGCTAAGATATTTATCACATGACCCGTCAGCAAGCTTTCTCGCCAATGTAAATAAAAACAAGAAGCCGACGCTCAATTGTCGTAAACAAAATGTCCATTATCAATCGGAGGAGGATTGTGGAATGTTACTCAAGGCCGAGGATGCTGTTTTATTATTCACGACAATGTCCACGTTCTAGAAGTGACGAATTTTTATTTAATATATTTATTAGAGGTCTTCAAATAGAATCGCTCCGGTCTTGACATTTAAGTGGGTAGCGAATGTTAGATACTGGAGATACGGACACCGGTTCATCTAAATCTTAAAGGAAAATGTGGACACGTTCTCCTCTTATGACGCGTCTATATTTTCCTTTACAATGTATTAATGTATACAAAAATATATATATGCTACAATATGGGGTTCTTCAAGAGGGGAGTCAATAGGTTTTTAAAGGGTCGGCAATGCGCACGTGATGCCCCTGGTGTTGCAAGCTTCCATAGGCTACGGTAACCACGTACCATCAGGTGGGCCGTATGCTTTTTTTGCCACCATCATATTTATATTCTGTCTAAGGGGAACACTGGTAACATACTGGCTTTGGCAGATGATGAATAACATGAATAATAAAAAAAATCTCCAGCTCTCCAGCCTCCAGCTAAACAATGACACACTAGTCCGTCTTGGAATTCTATGGCTAATCGTGACAACAGGATCAGACAGCTATGACCAAAGCCGTCTTTTATCACTCGGCGGTATACTCTATGGTACAAAAGCAAACCGCAAACGGCGTCAACATAGCGGCAACATCGGCATTGTCGGGGTAGGTTTATATGTCAAGAGGGAACTGGGCGTCACACCCTCTCCCTCTGGGGGTCGGATGAAGGAGAACACAACCGTGAGGATGTTGATGGGCGTCGACAGTCAGTCGCCCATTGGCTCTAATTGCTTCCTGCTACGATATAAAAACATGTTATGCATTACCAGCGCACGTCAACCGACAAACAGAATTAGCTGGTGGCGCGCAGGGCATCTAATGACAGGTAATGACGCGGATGATTACCGGAGAACTGTGGCCCGCGCGTGTGCTGATCCCTGAACTGCCGCCGCGGTCATCATTACACGCGCGCTTCCTGGAACTGCCGTCGCTGTAAGTAAACATAATTATATTATACGTGTCACGGCGGCGCACGTGACGACACGGTGTATCAGCAACAACAACAACAACAGCAACACATGTTCACGCCAGCTCCCTAACAGGGGTGGGCGGAGAGCACAGAGTGCTACATATACGACACTTACACACTTGCATTGCTGCCTTCACATTCATAACTCTTTTAAACACACGTTGCGAACACTTACGCTATCATCGGACAGTGTCTGATCTATCGGATCATGGTATGCAGCCGGTGGTCCATGAATGTGGGAGGGGAAAGGAGGGCAGCGCATCAGTAGTAGCCTCTATGTCTATGGGCGTCGGTAGTTATGAAAATTTCTCCGACTACTCGTTTGCCCCGCTATCCCATAAAAAAAAATGTCATTCTTGGTCTTCCCCAGGACTTCCAAGTTGCATCCCTTTACATAATATAATTATAACTCGCCTTTTACTAAAATTTAATAAAACTTCCAAAATAGTATATTATGATAGAAACTGACTCAAATGCAAAGCAAATGAACTTTGGATACAATTTCCATTATTGATTTGACAAATTAATAAAGTATTTAGTTTGACTATTGAAAAAATACCGTCGTTTTGTTTTCTGTACTTTTGGAAACAAACGAATTTAAATTTTACCAATCTATAGGATAGTACCTACTCTTAACGATTTTTGCGGTTCAGATAAATTCAAATTTCGAGACATCATATTATTACAATTATTTATACTTTATGTAACTATGGTGATCATTAAATAAATTAAGATATGCCGAACTTACATCGATCTGTAGAGCGAATTAATTCCCTTAATAGGGTTGTAGACATTTATGAGAAAACGATTTTAATAGATAGGCACATAAAAATCTTATACGAAATTTCAATAGGTACATATTTTGTATTTTAAATTAACTACGATGTAAAATAAAATATCTTCAGTTATAGCGCTAAAACGCATCGATATGAACCGAACTTCTGCTACAAGAGGGACGTACTATTACACTAATAACTTCACACTTTGCATTTAATTTTACTGCATATTTCAATTAATGTATAAGCATAAAATTTATTTTCCTAGAACAAAAATATATTTTATGCTCTTATATAAATAACTTATAAATATTGTTTAACATATAATTTATATTACTCTGTTATTAGTGTCTTTATTTATACAAATACGCATATAAAGATAAACGGTTTTATGTACTGAATATACATAATCGTACACAATTGTGAATTTATTTAAATGATTTTGACATGTTATTACATTTTATAATATATTTATATTGAATAATTTACTGCCGTAATATGATGCTCATTTTGCAAAGAACACGCACTAAGACAAATAGCTAATTTAATCAGAATAAATGGTTCTCGGTTAATATTGGGTTTATTTTTATATTTATTTGAAAATTGGTCAAAGTAACATTATTTATGAAGCTATCTACGGAAGAGGTTAGCGTGCTTCTGGTTGGTTAGTGGTTGGTACTGTACTGGCTTGTGGTCGGCATGCTTAACCACCGACCGCGAGATCCTGCGCCTGACTTCTCTCCGACTGTGTCGGACTGCCGTCTCATCCGAATAGGAGAATAGTTGTTCATTAAAATATGTCCTGTTATCCTGGCTGAAATGCCTCTAAAGAAGTGGCTACTGTAATTGAAATCCAATACAAAATATTTTCATGTACGATATTATTAACCCTAATATCGGCCAGTCAAAAAGTAGTCGAAATCTCCAGTAGGCAGTGACCCAAGCTTTTGATTGCCAAGCCTCAAATTGTGACTACGGTTATAGAGTTTGAGCAATTAGGACGAGGTAGGGCGTATAGCACTAGAAGCTAGTCTTCACTGGAATTCTGATAATTTTTACAGTGCGATCAGGACTGCACATATTTTTGTAGGATTTTATTTCTTTTTGTAAGTTTATAATGATGTTTTTCACATTGTGTTCACTAATTCTTTCCTTTAACCTTCTTGCGAAAACGGCAAACCACTTTTCAAATTGATACAAAGTTTTTATTATAACCAAGGAGTGAATGCACACAATCATTCGCAAATAACCTGAGGTCATACCGCTTATTATTACATAATCTACAAAATCACCACCACCACAGTGAAGCCAAGAGGGATCCCAATAAGGAACACTCCAAGTGGGCTTACTCAGGGCCCGCTCTGGATGCGACCATGGAGGTGGGGTCGCGGTAGAAGAAGTGATTGCATCGCACCGATTGTGCTACGGACATGTGCTCCGGAGTTGGCGCCGGTGTTGACGCGTCTTTTCCGATACTCCTACTCTGTTGGCGTCGTCCCAAGCTCTTGGAAGACAGCTATAGTGCACCCGATCCCAAAGAAAGGCCACCGCTCGAATCCATCCAACTACCGACCAATTGCGATTACCCCCTTGTTTTCCAAAATTATGGAATCTGTCATAAACTGCCAGCTCTTGCGTTACTTAGAGGAACATCAACTACTCAGCGACCGTCAATATGGTTTCCGTAAGGCACGTTCGGCTGGAGACCTACTAACCTATTTAACGCACCGGTGGGCGGAGGCAGTTGAAACGAAGGGGGAGGCACTGGCGGTTAGTCTGGATATAGCGAAGGCCTTTGATCGGGTTTGGCACAAAGCGCTCCTTTCAAAGCTTCCCTCGTATGGACTACCCGGGAAATTATGCGATTGGATCACTAGTTTTCTGACAGATCGTAGCATTAGAGTCGTTGTCGATGGTGCATGCTCGGACCTCAAATCTGTCAATGCTGGTGTTCCGCAAGGCTGTGTTTTATCTCCCACACTTTTTCTTCTGCATATTAATGACATGCTGCAAACCAGCGGCATTCATTGCTATGCGGATGACAGTACTGGTGATGCAATATACACTGGCCGCGCCAATATTTCCAGGGAATACGTCACCGAGTATCGAAAGTCGAATCTCTGTTAGACAAAGTCTCGGAATGGGGACGACTTAATTTAGTCCAATTTAACCCCACTAAGACACAAGTTTGCGCGTTTACCACTAAAAAACCCCATTCGACGTGTATCCTCGTCTTCAGAATACTCCCCTAATAGCCTCAGCTAATATCGGTATACTTGGTGTCGACATATCGAGTAACGTTCAGTTCCGCGG
>LUGF01006739.1:127744-142636 GCA_001625245.1 Calycopis cecrops | reverse complement strand
TGCTATGAGTTTTACAAACACTCAATAACTAGGTACAACAAACAACACAACTCTCAGAATAACAAACATGAGCACAGATCTACATTTAAAGTTTCACTACACAACATGTCCGCGTATTTTATCGCGCTATAGCGAGGACCAAGACGTCCTTAGTGCGAGACGTTTCATCACATTATTTTCTTTGACAATGTGTTCCTCTTTCCTTTGAATGGCTATCGGTTTCAAGGACATGAAACTGTGATGCTTAAAATGTTTAAAGAACACTTGTCTCTCTCATAATATTTTAATGGCCTGTCTTTCTCGTAAAAGCGTCTTATCGACTATCGATTCTGTCTTTTCGTATCTTTTTCGGAAGTGATTTTGTTGATTTGAATGAGAAGCATAAAAGTAATATTGTGTGATTTTCTAATGTCGTCACAAATCGACTGCTATGTTGTCACGATGCGTGCAGTTGTGATGGCCCATTGGAGGGAAGGCCAACAATCCTGCACCTCAATAACGCACGTCGGTAGTTATGAAGAGGCTCCGATTGCTATTTTACTCCCTTAATTGATAATGGACAATTGGTTTTTCGGTCTATATACATACAAATAACACAATAATTTTAGTGATGATATTACACATATATGTCGCGGTCAGGGGCATAATTTTCGTCTATCATCAGATATCTCATGTGGGCGTGTATGGCTAATCGAGCAGAATAACAACGAATACACTTTAAGCACATTTTATTTCTTGTCACACAATCCTTTGTGGGCCACAAGGGTAATGTTAAACACAAAGGTCCAACGTAGGCAGGCAGGTACTCGTAGCACAAGGAACGCGTGATGGTTTTGGTGTAGTCCGCACCGGCCGACCGTCAATAGTAAAATGAAGTGAGAATCGCGCTGCTCGCGTGCCCTACCTATCGGTTACGTCACATCGCGCCGGTGCATTCCAACACTAACTCTATCGAGCGCCGCTAGTAGGCTCAGGCTTTCCGAAACCGCTACGGTACCGCCATTTCCGACATATACATATTCTAAAACATAATTACTTTCTGGTACGGACTCCCGTTTACAAATACATCACAGTAGCTCGGACAAAATAGTGACGAAGAACAATTTAGCAACAACCAAGTTACTAGTTAGAAAGTTTCGTGAATTTGCTTGGACTAAATGGACTTTGTTAACTGAAAAACAGGTGTCGTTTTACTAAATTTATGACTACTACTGTGTTAGTTTGCTAAATTTATGACTACTACTGTGTCAGTTTGCTAAATTTATGACTACTACTGTGTCAGTTTGCTAGATTTATGACTACTACTGTGTCGATTCACTATATTTATTAATACAACTCAACAAAATTTCTTTCATTTCAGCACTGAAACTGAGCTTAAGAGTAAACAAACAACAGCGGCGGAAGAAGCCTTTTACTTACGGAAAGGAGACAGAATCGCATGTCCGCGTATTTTATCGCACTAAAGCGAGCACCAAGACGTCCTTAATGCGAGATGTTTCATCACATTATTTTCTTTGATAATGTGCTCCTCTTTCCTTTGAATGGTTATCGGTTTCAAGGACATGAAGCTGTGATGCTTGAAATTTTTAAAGAACACTTGGCTGCCTCACAATATTTTAATGGGCTATCTTTATTGTAAAAGCGTGTTATCGACTATCGATTCTGTCTTTTCATATCTTGTTTTCTAAAGTGATTTTACTTTTGATATAAAAGTCAACTTTCAGTTTACTGAGGCAACAACTTCACTTTTGTAAGTCAAGGTTTGGTTAGAATTAATAATTTTACATTATGCCACAAGGGAAGTAATTACCTCCAACGTTTCACGCACTGTTTTTCTCCTATTTACGTGGATAGTTCGAACTTTTGGCCTCGGGTTTTTCTCCCGTGTAAAAATATGATAAAACTCTGTTCATTATATCATTTAGACTTAGGGGAATATTTGGATATTTCACTATCTATATTATTCTAAACTAATACAGACCAAACAACATTAATTGATGACGGAAAATAGATGTTTCACTTTTATAGATAGTTTATAGACATAGATTATAGACAACCAAATCATATGATGACCTTATTGTTTTTAGTATTGCACATTTACACATCCGAGTACATGACCAACTCTAGGTAATACTTCCTCTTTACTGCTGTGTCGTTCACTATATAATATATATATGCTTACTACTGTACCGGTTCTTTATATTTATGACTGCTCTTGTGCCCTTTCACTATATTTATGATTACTACTGTGTCTGTTCACTATATTTATGACTGCTACTGTGTCGGTTCACTACATTTATGACTGCTACTGTGTCGGTTCACTACTACTCAACACATTTTCAGCATATATATCAGCGCTTTAACTGAGCTAAAGGTACATACATTACAAGAGAAAACAAACAACACACGAAGCCGCGCTTATACGGAAATTTAAAACGATAAAGTAATACATTTTTGGGGCCGGATAAAATATTAATTATAAAAGATCGGCAGCCATATTGAGTCGGTTTAACTGTCATCATCACTATCACTATGAATACTTGTCTATCCACTGACATTTTAATAAACACAATCAAGCGACACGCATTTTAACGATATCAATAGAGGGTAGTTTGAACTGTATGTATTTAAGTATATGTGTATGTTTTCCGCGATTACCTCATGTTGGGCTGCAGTTTACAGAATTGTAAGCATATTTATACATAGTAGAAGATTTTTATATTATAATAAATTTCAAAAATAGACGTTCTCAGTTAAAAGTCTGAATAATTTTCTTTTTAGAAATGAATAATATTTGAATTTTTTTTAATTAACCTCCAAAAAAAATATATTTATGTATTTGTCCCGATTTATTTCAGGACATACCAAAATACTCCTTTTTACAGACATATTATATATTATATATTTACTGCTTATTCATTACGATCAAATTTAAAAAAAAAAAAAATTTTTTTCTTACCGTCCATACGTCCATAGTTTTCCGAAGAAATATAAATAAAAACATTTTCAAGATGAACTCTGAATAGCTAATGGTTTAATCTATATTCAACACAGATTCTCCTTGACTATGAAATATTTTAAGCGAAAATCGCTAAATGTAATGTGTAATAACATTACACGTGAGTCGGGAACCACCATGTAAACAGTAGGTAATAAAATGTATTTATCACTACGTGCTCGTTATGTAGCCCAGAATTTATATTATAATTTATAGTAGTCAAACTCACAGTCAACAAGTCGTCGTCAGAATGTCAAGTCTTAGTCACAGAACTTCAGTTTACCTACTAATTAGTTTGTTCCCTACCATGACTACGCTTGTCAAGATAGCGAGGCTCAGTGGCTCTAGTTCAGACATCTTGAACAGAGCCAATAATCGAGAGAGCTCTTTCCACCCTATTTTAAGAACGCTTCTTTGTGTTAGTATCTTTTTATATTAGTATATTTGTATAAGCACCCCTCTTTTAAGAAGAGAGGACGAACTTCACAAAATTGCATTGGCCCGGGTTGTTCTGTGATGCGAAGTAGCTCCTCTGCAGTCGACCCCAACGATCCCTCAGGGGCCTGACCACCCGTCGATGCGTCCAGGAGAAAGATAAACCATAATATATTAAAAGGCCAAGTAAATTTTGCAAGAAAATGAATTGCCATTTATAAGCTTTTAACCTCATTAGACAAAAATAAGGGCGCGGGCTCCGATAAAGTACCTCCTATATTTATTACTAAATGTGCCTCTTCTCTGACAGTACCCTTGCGTATCTTGTATAATCACTGTCTCTCTGAAGGCATAGTTCTTACAATTTGGAAGGAAGCCCACATTGTTCCCATACACAAGAAAGGAATGAAAAGTAAAGTTGAAAACTACAGACCGATTTTGATATTGAATAGGTTTGCTAAAGTTCTTGAAAATTTTGTGTATAACGAGGTGTATCCTGTACTTTCACAGTCATTTCCATCACAACAACACGGTTTCGTCAAAGGTCTATCTACCATTACGAATCTTGCGATGTTTGTAGGCGATATTTTAGAATCCATGGACAAAAGCCGGTAAGTTGACGTGATCTATACCGACTTTGAGAAGACTTTTGCTCGCGTGGATCACCTCATCCTGCTCAAAAAATTGCAAGAGGTAGGCATACATGGAGACCATCTGCGATGATTCGCCTCTTATATACAGAACAGAAGCCAAATGGTAGTCACAGGTGGGTTTAAATCTAGCGTGACGAGCGTTCCATCAGGTATCCCGCAAGTTGTTTGGTCCATTACTGTAAGTGGTTTACTTGTACGACATCAATACTTGTATAAAAAAAATTTCAATTTTTACTTTACGCAGGCGATAAAAAATTATATGAATATTAATCAAGCCCGTGACTGCTGTCTTCTACAAAATGATCTGGATCGACTTACAGATTATTATAGAACCAACAATATCACCGTAAATATTGATAAGTGCGTATGTTTATCGTTTACACGACGCAAAACAACAATACCATTCACATACAATTTTGAAGGCAAAACTATTAAAAGAGTAACTACAGTAAAAGACCTCGGTGTAACTCTGGACAATTAGTTAACTTTTTCGGAACATATAAAAACATTACTTACAAAGCTTATAATAATCTTGGTTTCATAAAACGCGTTACAAATTCTTTTACAAATGTTCACTGCTTAAAAACCTTGTATTACGCATATGTTCGCAGTATATTAAAGTATCGTTGCCCTATATAGAACCCTTACTTTAAAAAGCACTTAGATTCACTGGAAAAATCCAAATAAAATCTCGATTTTCAAACTAAATACTATAGCTCTGATTATCTCACCTCTTGATCCCATTACAAGCTATTGAGCTTACAGGACAGAAGATATGTTATGGACATGACGATTTTACATGACTCATGTACAGGTAGCATAGTTTGCCCTAAAATCTTACAAAAACTTATGACGTTAAATGTACCTAGGAGTATTAGAAGAAACCCTGACTTACTCTACATACGTTTCACTCGTAAACGTTACACAACAACGTTACAAATGCCTTAGTGCCTAGGATTCTTAAAACATACAACAAAATGTTTACTGAAGTAGACCCATTTAGTTGCTCTGAGAACATGTTTATAAATCGTATGATGGACATTTTGATGAGACACTACAAATAACTATAAGTAGAGCCACTCTTACACACACACACACATACACACACACGTCTCCACTAATACAGCACGTCACTGTTTCTCTTTTATTTTGCTTAAAAAATATAAATCCATAATGGCTCAAGTTCGGTTATAATTTTTAATATTAATTATTGAGAATATTGATAGAGCTGTGGATTTAATAAATAAATAAATAAAAACTTTTTAAACATCATAGTTGACAAGACAGTGTGTTTAGGGAACTTCTAGGAGCTGGTCAAGGGTGCGTTGCACATCTTGCTCTCGTGATACACTCGAGCAAATTATGATGTAGGTGCAAATAAGAATTAAATTTTAATTCTACGTAATTATCCTATTTTATTTTTGTATACTTGAACCCTTTAAACTTATACTTGAACCCTTAAAGTAAGTTTATGAAATACGTCATACCTAAAACAACTTAAGTTAAACTAAATTTAAGAAATCTTAAACTAATTTTAAAGAAACAATTTTCCCAAACCAAAGCGGCTCGTTAAGACAAAGTTCCGGTAACAAATCACATACACGCGCCTCTCGAGAGTTCCACGTGAGGGCAACCGTAAGCACTTTTCCAAATGAGCTTACTTGCAAAAACTTCGACGCGGTGGCGCGAGGAATTGTGAAGGAAATCGCATGAAACGTGTTGATAGGGCAACTTACAGGTGAAGGTTATTTATTAAGCACTAGCTGAGCCCCGCGGTTTCACCCGCGTGAATTTTGATCACGTGGAAAATCATCCCATGGCATCCCATTGGAACAGGGATAAAAACTATCCTATGTGTTAATCCAAGTTACTCTCTACGTGTGTGCCAAAAATCATGAAAATCGTTTCAGCAGTTTTTGCGTGAAGAAGTAACAAACAAACAAACAAACACAAACTTTCGCATTTATAATATTAATAAGATGTTTAATTAACTTAGTTGTCATATTTGTCATACATACATAGTATTTATTAAAAATATTTTAATGTAACTATTACTCTATCAACTAATATTTAATATCACCACCATCATTAGCAACTGGATAAATACTGTTGGATACATACTACATAAAATATATATTTATGGTAACGAAATAGTTAAAAATTAATTATATGACCAAATAATAATATCCAAATGACGCCAAGTATACGCTAGGCTCTTAGCCAGATTTATATATCAATACATATTTATTATTATCAATATATAGTAGCCTGAACTATATATTATACAGTCCAGGCTAGGCACGTAATGAGCACGTGATAAATCTATTTCCCCGCGCGGCCTACAGTTGACGCGGTGGCTCCCGACTCACGTGTAATGTATTAACATTTGGGGATTTCCGCATAAAATATTTCATCGCTATCGGTGGATCTGTTGAATATTGATAATAATGGTGAGCTATTAAAAGCTTATCCTGATAATCCTTTAGCGTTTTATAACAGTATCTGCTGAACCAAGTTTACTGAGTAAACATGCGGTAGGTATTTATATTATACAAGCTTCGCTCTTCCGATTTTACTTGTGTAAAATGTACCCTAAAGAAATCATAATTATTTTGTAGCCTTACACCTGGTGATTTTCTTGGTAGATTACAAATCTATCAAAATCACTTTAGCCGTTTTGACGTGATGTGCAGTCGAATAAATATAGACACGGACAGAAAATCTAAACACTGTTCGAATGTATTCTCTTATCGCTTCTAAGCATCTGCGGCCAACTTTTTCCAATATTATCCATGTAGGTATAGACTTATAGGCCTTCTTTGATTTTATTATGTGTAAATACTGACAATGTTAGACTTTCGAATAGCAATGGAAGAGAGTGATAATATACATAGGTAGTTTTTTACTTTTAATACGAATAATTTAAAAACCCACATAATATTTTACACGTTATCCTTTTCCCCAGATTAAGCATCATTAACAAAGCAAAATGAATATGAAAATTGTATATTGCTTCCAGTAATGTGCCGTTGAAATCGAACTCTGCCTGGTCCAACCACTTCGTGTATCTTTGGAACCGAGATTGCTGTTTCATAATAAATATGAAATGTTTCAGATTTCGATAACAGCGGCTAGCAGCCTCCATAGTATGCCCAGCCTCAGGACCTCATGCACTAAGGGCTGAACATGCTTTCTACCAGATCAATTGGACAGCTAGATCACTTAAGTCATTCCTATAAAAAAGTTAAACTAAACTCTTTATTTTCTAATTCTACTATTATTTATTCTTTAAATTGATAAAGCTTTTCTTCATTGGCGGTAAGATCCTACATATAGTAGGTATGTATAATTCAGTTCATACATGCCATTGGGCCCGCATGCGGTAAGTATTTTCGTTAGTTTAGGCAGTTAGATTTGAGGTACAAAGTAGAGGGTGACATGCGTAGCATCGTGTACTCGCACTAGTTTGCTTTGCAACAGCAGATGTATTTTATTGGTTGCTAGTTTAGTCAGCATGCGGTGTCACTCCCGCATGCGGGCTGTATCGACCGCATAATAAGCTGTAAGTCTCTGCGGGCTTGGTTTTTGCTGAAGTCTCTGCGGGCGTGGGTCTAGCAGTAATAAATCAGCGTTGCCTGATTGTGGCGTACATCTTTCTTGCGACCCATTCGGCACGGCTCCAAGCACGTATACAATTTACTTACCCGCGCTCCTGCCCCGTGACCAGAATGTATTACAACTTTTAAATACATTCCATTAATAAGCCATTGCAGTGTTTTCATGGTAACCTATCACAAAAAAAGAAATTGGATCACGTTGCTGTCACGTATTTATGTCTGTTAAAACCTTTTTCTCGGGAAAGTGTAGCAGGATATTCAAAACTTTTTTATTATAATTTTGGCAATCGATCGCACGAAAAACTAAACCAATTGAAGAGTTTCTGTTGACTTTTAATTATGAATTTTTGCATTAAAATTGAACAATATGCTATCTATTTGGTGCTAAATATATGTAAACGAATAAATGTGGAAATGAGTATATTATATATTATATCACAGATAATAAACCATTTCTGTGCAGGCACTCGACAATATAACTTTTATATGTGCCCCATGGAGGTGGCAAGGGGAAGAAGTCCAACGTATCTGCATACATTTTATGTGGATGTCTATGAGTGTCTGTAGTCGTGAAAATGATTCTGCTCGTTTGCCACCTTATACTATTAAAAAAAAAAACAAAAAAAAACGCATTGTTATGAAACGGAACCCTCGGTGTACGAGTACGGTTCGCACTTGGCCGGTGACTTTTCTTAAGTAAAAGTTTGCTGTTCGCGTATCTAACTCAAAAATGTCGCTTGGAAAGATTAAGATTTATGTATCACATCAGTCATATTGTTATGATGTATTACTCGTTACATTGAGATTGAAATCACAATGCTTATTTATAGCTTTGGAGGGTAAGCTTTCAGAGCTTTCTGAAAGCTAGTTTTCCCACTTGCTGCTCTTGCTTTGCCTTCCTTTTCCCTATCAGACTTTCATATAACACCGAGACTGAACTAACACAAACGGAAACTAGATAAACACTTATAGTGTAATTAAAATACCTTTCGCTCACAACTGCGACTTGTGTGGGCGAAAGTTATCGCCCAGGTCGCGCTAGCGCAAGTAAACTGCAACGCTGCAATGACTATACTATTTCTTACTAATTATCTCTAATTAAGAATAATCATAAAAGTAAAACTTCATCTTCCTCTTACTATTCTAAACTTTTATCCCAAAAATATAAAGAATAAAGCGTCTTGCTGGAGACCTAACTCAAAGACTGTAAGTTTTAAGTATTACGCCGCATAAGATCTCAAATATTAAGCAATAATTAAGTATAATCATTAAAGAAAATCTTTATCTTTGTCTTACGATTCTTAAGTTTCACCCACAAGTATAAAGAGACGTCTTGCTGGAGACCTAACTTAAATACTAAGACTTAATTATTACGCCGATTAAGATCTTAAATATCAAGCAATAATTAAGCATAATCGTAAATGTAAATCTTTATCATTCTGTTACGATTATAAAGTTTCAACCAAAATTATAAAGGAATATCCTGCTGGATACCTAACTTAAAGACTGTAAGACTTGAGTTGCCGCCGCTTAAGATCTCAAATATTAAGCAGCCCAGAATAAGAGATTATGACATTTGTTTAATTCGAGATTAGCTATAATAACACACGCTTACGAATACATGATCCAAAGAGAGAAAGCTAGTTAAATTCTGAAATATAAATGTCGGTAAATCTGGAATTTACAAATACCACAATAAATATTTTATGTGTTCGGTGTCATATAGTAAGTTTTTTTTGTGGAATACCTTTACATACGCTACCCAGGATCCCGGGTGGCGCAACCGGGTACAGTATCGGGCTCGGCAACTCGGTTGCCCCTACCGACTACACCCCTGCGGGTCTTCTATTCCTTGGGGACTGCCTTTGAATAGTCCCTACTCCAATGTTGGAACCGTGCAATGGCGTCAGGTTCCCATCCTGACCCCTGGTCCCAATGCTCCAACGGAGCACGCAACGCTGGTTGTCCCAATCCACGCCGCCATCTGCTAATTCAGAGGGAAGGGTAGAGGACCAGTGACATTGGCTGGTCCCATCCGCTGGACGACGGATTAACCATTAAACGGCCGCAGAGGATAGGGAGGACATCTACTACACACCGCATCTCCTCTTCCTCGGCGGCCCCACCCTATCTAGCGGTGCGCCCCCGTTCGGTCGCGGGGGACAGGGTGCACGGCAACGACTCACCAAGACATCTCTCCTCCACGGACGCATTCAGTGTGGGCTCCTGGGCACGCTCACTCGGAGCGTCCCATTCTGGGATCCCTCTTGGCTTCACCGTGGTGGTTCAGCTGCGGTTACTAAGCCCCCTTACCACGACAAGGTGGAAATCCCTCGAGGGGGATGTAGTAAGTTGTGATAACAGTAATTAATTAATTTATAAGATGAAAATATATTGAAGTTATATCAACATAATATACAATTATTGTTAGCCGCCCGCTCACTTTGTTGGGGGCAAAAAGTAAAATTAGTTTAATCGTAATAAAATACAACCTATGTTACTTTATTTCCTGATAATTTATTTTCTACTAGTGAAAGAATTATTAAAATTAGTCCAGTAGTGTTGGAGCCCATTTCATACAAGCAAATAAACAATGTTTCGTTTTTTTAATATTAGTATAGAAAAAGTTTTTATTCTCTTTTCAAAATCTAAGGTCCTCTGAGAGACATTCATGTCTATAGAAGTGAATAATCCCATAATATCAGTTTAAAATCTAAAATATATACACGCTAAATTAAATATTTTCTTTCAGTCAAATATACAAACTTTACAAAAAGAAAGCAACTACTTAGCGACTTAAAATAAAAAGAGCAACAGCACTCACATTAAAAAAGTTAAACGATTGAAATATTGTAAGGCAAGGTCGCAAGCCCTGAAGCCGTATGCTGAGCTATTATGTTATGCCCGTGTCACTGTGTGAAGGTTTGCACTCTCGACCGAGTTGTGGCGGGGGATGTTTTAGAAAATCATGTGTTGCGCCCTGAAAAATGGAAACCCTCAGTGGAAGCTCGCGCCTCGGAGCGAGCGGATGTCGGGACCCGGCGAGACGGCGATTACATTCCGTGTACATGACTCGAGTGAAGTGTAACAACATATCCGGGTCACTGACGCCAGTGTTACATATTGTGGTGTATTAATGAGTTGATGGATTATGTTTTTCTGATATTTGGAATGACCGAACAAAGTGAGTAGAGTTTTACAGTTGCAAACTTTAATTTTACTAGTACTGAAAAGTTTAAAGTTATCTGAGCTTTAAAATTAAAAATTGAAATTGAAATAGTTTATTCAAAATAATATGGTAAAAATTGCTTGTTATACGACGTTTCTCTACTACATGTTCAACCTGAGAATTTAGAATGATTTGATTAAGATGTTGGTTTATTGTTTTTAATTTTATTGCTTTTGAAATAAAAATTTAAATTAGCAATTATATAATCAACAAAACAAAATGTATATTTTAATAATTAAACCTACAGGAATTTTAAAAAAGAATCTTTAAAAGTATTATTGCTATTGAGACGTTATTAATTTTAATACATAATAGTTTCTTTTCACCAAGGGGCCATCAATCATGTCCCTTAAAGCCTGGCTAATCCGACTTCCTATTTTATGCTTTGGAGCTTGTTTTTGCTATGGCAACGACGTCAACGCTGCAAGTCGTCGAAACCCCCCGGGACGTCCTGAGTACCTTGGCAAAAAGTAATAGCTATGAAGTCGCGTTTTGTGCGGCTTGTGACTTTGCAGTAGACCAGAGTGGGGCTCATATGCGACTATCATGAACAGTTTAATTTCAATTCATTCAAATTTTTTTATAGTATAAAGGTGCAAAGCAGTCGGAGACATTTTCATGACTATCGACGCCCATAGACATACCCTCTTAGGTTATACAGATGCGTTGCCCTCCTTCCTCCTCGTCCTCCATGGGCCACCGGCTACTTACACACCGGGACCTATTGACGTCTACATACCGCCATAAACATATGCATAGAGGTTATATGTATATCGAATATACGAATAGTGAAGCTGTCACTTTACGCCGGTGTCGTGTAAGCGAGAGGTACCTCCCGGTTGCGCCGGCCCAACTCATACATGCAGTGGGGAACTGCCTTTCACTAAACTCAACAATTTATCAAATAATATTCGTTATATCATCTATTTTGATATTATAAGGTTCTTTCCGTTTGAGGATCAGCTGCCACTTGTCATACTGATCAGGTCATAGGGTATTTTTATGATATAGGGGACAAAGAGCAGGTGGTTAGTGACTACCGCCGCCCATAGACATCGGAAAAACTAGGTGTCTAGCAGACGCGTTGCCGGCCTTTAAGAAAGAGGAATTCTGTTTTCTTGAAGTCGCCCTCCCTAAGTCGTATCGGATCGAAAATACCGAGGAAGACAGCTGGTTCCATAGTACTGTTGTACGCGGTAAAAAATAGCGTTTATATTGTTTATATATATTTATAGGTTATGATTGCATTTGCCATCGAACCCCTTAGAGCTCCACTTGACCGCTGGCTATCGAACTATCCTTCAGACTTAACCAGACACCTCTTGGGAGTAGTTAAGTAGGAGTTGAGGTAAATTATTTTTTGTATAGATAGTACACGGTAGCCAATTTATAACGTAAATATGTAAGAGGTAGGTAGTAGCTAAATTGTGTCGATACAATCGGGGATGTACCTCTCGCTTACACGATACCGGCGTCAAGTGACAGCTGTGCTGTCGCGTTTCGTGCGGTATGTACGCAACCGTTGGCCCAGGGAGGAGGGAAGAGGAAGAGAGGAGAGTAACGCATCTGTATAGCGTTTGTACGGATGTACACGGACGTGGGAGTTATGGAAATGACCCGACTGCTCGTTTGCCCTTCTATACCAACGCAGGTCCGAAAAATTGAGGCTCATCGAAATTGGAGCAGTTCTTTATTGGTTCATGCTAGACAAAGACTAACAACTTCAGCTGTCATGGTGACTTGCAATGGTGGCTTTGTCCATGTTGTTTTATAACGACTTATAAAACAACATGGACAAAGCCACCATTTCAAGTCACTATGGCACCTGAAATTGTTACAATTATCACTACAAACGACTTTGTAGTGGAAAAAATATGTAAATAAAAAGCATATAACTATCTTCATAGGATAACAACAACGGATAGTTGTGGTTTACATACCGATTGATGCAGTAGTTTCCACGTTTTTGTATGAGGTAGTGCTACGCTGCATGCGTGTATGTAGCCGAATGGGGCTCCCACGACCAATGAGGTACCTCTCGCTTACACGAGACCGGCGTAAAGTGACAGCTGCGATATCGCGTTTCGTGCGGAGTGTAAGTAGCCGGTGGCCCATGGAGGTGGTAGAAGAAAGAGGAGCAGCGAATCTGTATAGCCTCTATGCGGATCTCTTTGGGCGTCGGTAGTCATGAAAATGAGTCCTAATACTCGTTTGCCCCCTATGGCAAAAAATGCAGTCTTGTGTGTGTGTGTGTGAGTTTTCGGTGGCGTATAAGAGAGAGATGATGATGATAGTTTTCTCGTCGGATAGAAGGGCATAGACATCCATACAATTATTCCACAGAGTGCGCAGCTATTGTGTTAATGTCTGTGGGCGTCATTAGTCTTCAATAGGCTCCGATTTCTCGTTTGTACTCCTATATAATAAAAAAATGTAGTTAGTAAATAGACTCAAATTGAAAGTGCTGTTTTAGTACTTCCTGCATGTGTCATGGGTGTGTGTGAGTTATTCGCTGGGCGGGCAGAAGGGTGCGCCAGTTACTCACCAACTAGCCGCCTAACTTTAGCACTGGGTAACCAATAACAAAGAAAGAAAGAAAAAAAAAACACGAACAACTTCATTTATTTATTATATTATTTATTTGTATCAATTTTGTGTGTACGTACCATAATTATAATTCATAATAAAAACGATTTATTTTTAAATAGTGCGACAATTCTTTAATTTTAAGGCATATATGTCCTTTATGCACAAGTCCTCTTCTCACCTATATTGTATTGCAAAAAAACCAGATCGGCCAAGTATCGGCATAAGTACAACAAACCTCACATAATACTGTCGTAGTGACAGCTCAGCTGCTGTATTCTGCTTCTATATCATCTAGACGTACAACACTAGTGACACTGGAGTTCACGGATGAAGCCTAAGATGACAGCTGTGCTGTGGTGGGTGGACGGCACCGCGCGTGTGTAGCCTCTGTGTGGACGTATATGGACGTTGGTAGCCATCGTGGATCGTCAATGGATCCTACTGCTCTTTTGCCCCCCTTATACTGTAAAAAAATAAATAAAGATAGGACATATATATGTTCTTTTTGCTTTCTATAGCAGGTATATATTCTCTTTGCTTTCTATGGCTCACCACCAAACCAACCAAAGTACAGAACAAACAGAGTTTCGGGTGGTCAGCCGGAGAGGAGGAAAGGCCGCGGAAGTTTTGAGAAGAATCCGACCGTTTGTCATCGTATATAAGTACATATTAGTTTCTCGTGTCACGGTGTTAGTTACGATACGGCTTGACCGATTCTCATACAATTTTGTGTGCTTATCCGGTAGAAATTTGTCAATATCTGAGAACCAGCCAATACCTTTTTTCATCTCGATATTGCCACGGGATCGAAACTTACGCGGCTAAAACGGCGGTGCGTTGCTAGTTTATTATAAAAATAATATTCTGTCGATATTTGGCGATTTGACTCTCTTTTATTAAAAAGAAAAAAGCAACACTATTGGATTTACTTTAAAAAATATGGCCAATATCTGTGGTTCATTTTGATTTTTTTAAATGACTTTGCCTATTAAATATTCCATTTTTCGTATTGTCTATATTATTCCCAAAATCGCACTAATGTCTAAATCTCTAAATTTCAGAAAAAAATGCTACAATAGAGTACCTTAAAAACTAATACACATTCACCGTAAAAGCCTATTTCTCCTGACGCAGTCGGTTAAGGTATATTTATATGAAACTCTTAAACTGCCGTAATTAAGTGTTTGCCGCCCGGATTGGTGCGCGTCAGAACCAACAGAGCAACTTGGACTTGGGATAATTGTAAAAGATGCATCCGAGCCGCTCACGAAATACTTCGTGTTTCATTAGCCAAGTCGCTGGCAGTATTTCCGAAATTGCAGCGCAAATTCCGTACCTGCTGTTTACTTGGAAACTTAATACGTGTTTAAG
>LUGF01006739.1:101904-122787 GCA_001625245.1 Calycopis cecrops | reverse complement strand
CCCCCCACCCCAAAACATTTGCATTTTAATTCGAATTTTGTTCAAACTGATCAAATTTAAGATAAATTTGGGCGCGCGTTTGTTGACATAATCCGGAGAGACCCGCGTCTCCCCTAATTACAAATAAGAAATCACCGAAAATAAAGTGAGCTATTCGATCCAGAGATTTGGGTACATTACGTTATAATTTTATAACGAAAGACCAACAAAATTCAAACTCATAATATATCGATAGCATTAATTTAAAAACATATAAAACAATATTCACATAGTATTACCGCCTCGTAGTCTAGTGGTAAGCATGTTCAAGCACAATCGTGAGGCTTAGAACCCCGGGTTATCGGGTTAGAACCCCGGGTCGGACCAAAAAGTTAATAGTAATAATAATAATCTTTATTCAGAAACAGCCTAATACATTTTGTCTAAAGCTTAATTTAATGAACAAACAAAAAGACGACAATTTGTAAATCAAATTTTTCTGTATCTCCAAAACTAAGCAAAAGCTTGTATCTTGGGCGATTGATTTCAGTGTGCATACATCTGCTTGTTAGCTAATGTTTATACAAAATAACATCATCAGTTATTGTGATCGTTCAATTATAATAACAGTCTGGAATGACGAAGTTGGTGGCGGTACATATCTGTGGCTCGGAGAGAGCACGTTAAACCGTCGGTCCTGCACCTGATTTCTCTCTCGTTTATCCATTGATTAGAAGAGTAAGCGTGCACTTGTGTCTGCGCAAACACTTGTGTACTAAGGGTCAATTCACACCAAAAGCGCGGCGAAGCGCAGCGAAGCGGAGCGCATTTTCAGTATCATATAAATTTAAATTTTATTTTCATTACTGTAGTACTTATTATCGAATTCTCGCGACTTCCGCGCGGATTCCAGCGAATTCTCGCGCAGTCGCTCGAATCCGCGCGACTGGTTCGAGTTTCTCATGCGATAATAAGCATTATAGTAATTATTATAAAGATGAAATTCATATGATACATAAACTGCGCTTCGTTTCGCTGCGCTTCGCAGCGCTTTTGGTGTGAATTGACCCTAAGTCCTGCTCAGATGTCTCGTCCATATAGAGATGAACCGTCGTTGCCGAAATTCGGCTAGGACTATATTGATACATAATATAACGCTTTAAAGTTTATTGATTTCTTTCTGGACACAATATTATATAGCTCGATTATTATATAGTGGTCTACACTAGACCTAGACCGTTGAAATTGATCGTCATTTTTTCGAACGTTGGTAACCACGTTTGTGATGTATTTTCGGAAAAGTTCGAAAATGTTTCAAGTGAACCAGAAATAGACTTTAATACAATGAATTTCAACGTAATTCTTTTTCATTTTATAGTATGAGCGGGCAAACGAGCAGTCGGAGTCCTCATGACTACGATGCCCATAGACATCCGCACAGAGGCTATACACGTGCCTTGTCTTCTATTCTGTTCCTTCCTACATGGTCCACCGGCTACTTACATACCGCAATAACAAATATAAAATATGGCCAACTCTCGTATTTTTTCTTACTTTCCGTTCTATTTTGTGCGACCAGCGCTTCCTATTATTGTATACATTGTGACATCTCGTAAACCAAAAGCCAGTTTTATCGGAAGGAGAACCTTACATTGTCATCCTGTTTTATTTTATGGTGTTATTTTATTAGCTTTATCCGCGGTTTTATATATCTGCCATAACTGAAACTAATGAAATGTCCTAGTATCGTCAGCATTACCAATTTAATCTGTAACTTTTTTTGGCCAATACTGCTGCTTATATTGTACCTCTTTAAACCAGACTCACTACAGATATGATTATTACTGTTTTTTTAAAGCATATGAGGAAAACGAGCATTTTGGTCACCTGATGTAAAGTGATTACCAACGCCCACAGACATCCGTAATACCAGAGTAACCACTTTGACGAATTAGAATCAGAATTTACTTAGTTCCAAAGACATGGAAAATTAAACTAATACAAGTTCAGCATGTTTTACTAAAAAAACAGCACGCAAATATAGTAAGTACAGTATTAAATAAATTACACGGGAAAGTTTTTTATAATTACGTTTCTTATTATATGCTTATTTTTTCACAACTGTAATGAATATTGATCAAAACTAAAGTTCAATTGTAATCTAATAGAATTCTCGAAAGTATATTCATCTTGCAATACCAATAATACCCGGTTTTTATAACTGTAAGTGTAAATGTAACTTACAAAAGAGGTACAAAAGAGAATTTACACTGAGGCGGGCATTATATAATCAGTATAAAATCCCTTTAATCCCATGTCATTAAACTACATGACAGGTCGTTTAACGTTGTCAATTATCCCTTTTGTGGTTGCCACCAAAAATGCATGAATCGTTTAATATATTAATGCAAACCAAAATTGATGCAGATAATACTGGTAAAAATATTGTTGTTATATTTTTATTGTTATTTAACATGATTGTGTGATATAATTAAACTACCACAACCAAAACAATACAGAAACTTCGAAATTGCGCTTAATTTTACAATATAATAAAGTTGTAATTTAGTTATTGTAACGAGAAAAGTAACGAATAAGATATTGGAATAGAATTGTAATAAAATAAATATTCCAGATTACATATCTGCGCGATGGAGAGTGGGGTGCAACTCATTTTAGGTGAACGAATTGAACCAAGGAGTTCAGCTATCTGATGTCTTATCAGAAGAAGGGGCAGGCATGTAGGGGAAAGGCACTTTGTGTTAGGATATCGTGACGAACCGGAAAACACGTCACATTGCATTTTGTGGTATTTTTATGGCATAGCGAACAAAATAGGACGTTTTCTTAAGTAAATAAAGATATCCATAAACTTATATATGTGTTAATACTGCTATTTCTGTATTGTTAAGGTTTGTTGTGTTGAGTTGAGTCGAACTTTTATGATTTTTATTTTTTGTTTTGGGCAAAAAAACAGTCTGGGCTATTCTCATGATTATTGGTATCCACACAGCACAAAACAAATCCCTGACTAGCCATGTTTGCGATCTAAATCATATTTGGCCGTCTCTATTATTTGAATAGCAAGAAAAACCTTAATAAGACAAGATAATATTACAGATTACTACTTATAACAATCTCATCACGTATTTATCTTCTCCCACTTACAATAGTTCCTTATTTTATATACTCTTTGATATTATCTATAAGACACATAATACATTATCGCTGTAGTAAAATATAGTTTTTTTATGGTATAGAAGCGCGACAGCACAGCTGTCACTTTACGCCGGTCTCGTGTAAGGGAGAGGTACCTCCTTGGTCGTACCGGCTCAATTAGGCTGCATGGAAGCGTACAGTGTGGCACTAGTTCTTACTAAAAATGCTCTACAGAGCAGGTAAAATATATTCTTAGCCAATTACTAATTAAAATTCACCATAAGTATTAAGATCAATGCGTTATTACGTTGGAAATATTTGTCCCGGTTGTTTGTCAGCTTTCCTATTAGAACTTTATGTATAAACAACTTTGTATGTTCTTGTTTGCGATGCAAATATGAGGGTTTGTGTTACACAAAAATATTAATTATTTAATTACACTATAAGTATAAGAATCTACTACAGAGAAATTATACTATACTTGCAGCGCACCGCGGTTTCACCTACACTGCTAGGCTTCTCTTTTCGTTTAATTGTACATAGCCTTTCTCTATAAATCGACTAATCTAATACTGATATAATTATTCAAATCGGACTATTGCTCCGATTTGAATAATTAGCTCAGTAACTATGTCCTGAGTTTCGCGCATGCAATCAAACAAATAAACTCTTCAGCTTTATGATATTAGCATAGACAGATACTATTACTAATATATGAGTCAGAATAAAAGAAGAGAAAATAATATTTAACAATCATACATACTCGCAAAACATAACCCTCATTCCGCACCGGTCAGTCAAAAAACATCTAAAATGAAAATGAACGTAATAACATTGCGAAAGGAAAATTCCGACGCAATAATTCAAACATCAATATCGATAGACGAACGAAAACTCCAATTCGTTTATCAAAAAAAAAGTTCCAATGCGAAGTATCGGAAGAGATGGTCCTCATAGTCGGTAACAAAAGGAATAGAAATATCGTTTGATGGCGTAGCGCCGTAGCGCCGTAGCTCGTAGCTCGTAGCTCGTAGCGGGCTATATCGCACAGTTTGGCTTTGTTTTCATTGCCGAAGGCTTTTATTAGTGTTTGCCGAATAGCGCATTAATATTTTGTATTAGCTGTACCAATTTCTCGGGGCGTATATGCATCGAGCTCGTATGCATAAATGTTCATAAGAGCGCTTTGATTTTGGAATCTTAATACAATATTAGGTGTATTTTACGTGTATTATTAGTTTGTGAAATATGCACAAATAATAAAAAACTGTGTGTGTCAGCTGTCATGTTACTGGAGTTTACTCCTAGTCTATATTACCTTTGCCTTTAGATTGGCTAAAAAAGAGTATGTGTTGCCATGAAAACTTTTCTCAATTTCTCTATAAGGAATATGAATGACGGGGTAATTCTTACAAATTATGGGTCTGATTAATTTTTTTATTTAAAAAGGACATAAAATATACAATTATTAAAATAAAAAGTATAAAAGTAAATAAAAATCAATATAAATATTAAAAAAAAAAACATCTTACATATGTTTTATAAAAATAACTGTAAAAACAAGGCAAGACAACAAGGCTTTAGCAAGGTGGAATTGATGTTTTAATGTTTGTTGAACATTGAATGAATGAATGAATAAATTATTCTTTATTGTGTACACAAATATATAAACAGACAATCTTATAAGGTATGCATAACATTCTGAAATGATACATTAAAAAGAGGGAAATTATTTTATATTGGATTTCTTATGAGGAATAAATTTAATATCTAAGGTGACCGTAAATCATACCTGTCATAGTCTGTCTGTTATAACACGACTCTCTGTCGGATGAGCTCCACTATTGTGGAGAAGTCCGGTCCTTTACGGGGGACTGGCCAGTCGCCGAGGTACCTATTGCTGACAGATCCGGAGCAACTCAGTACATGCGATGGCACCCGCGGGGTTTAGTGAGTATTCGGCTTATCCGGGAGTCCCAGACATATCTACCGGACCTCAACCTCGGTCCAGTGACAGTGCATAAATGCATTTCCCCGGAAAAAAAATGACTACAAGAAGGTACTCAAGAGACGTAAGCGACGTAGCCACTATAAGGCGTGAAGCTGAGCGTGAAATGTTTCACGCGGTTGCTCCCTTCCATATTTATGTCATGTGATAGTAATTTATTGTGAACACGCTAAGCCAAGTCATTTTATGATAATGATATCATAAAATGGTGGTCATTTTATCCGCCTATTTGCATTGTCATAACGAGCACTACAAAGTAAAAACGAAAACTCTGCAAACTTTACATTGTACTGTATTCACTACACTGTAAGAGTTCCATAAAATTTTGAGTCAGGGCTATGAATACGGATTACCGAAGCGCTTGACCATTCTGTACGGGGACGGATTTGAGAAAGAAGTCGCGTAGAGAACACTAAAGTATTGATACTTGTACTTCTTTCATGTCCGCAACATTTTGACCTCAATTTAATCAATAAGACAACGCGACATTTATTTATTAATTTCTACTATTATTTATATTATGTTGAATACACTAATTAATATAGTATTTAACTAAAATACTGGTTTCATAATTTGCTCTTAGCACAGATCAGATATGGGTCTCTCTTAATGAACGCCATTATGACTCGCTTTCGCGCGGTGTATAAGTGGTTGCCCATGAAGGTGGGAGGAGAAAGGAGGGCAACGAACGGGCGTCTGCATAAACTCAATGCGGATGTCTATGGGCGGCGAAAATGATTCCGACTGCTCGTTTGCCCCTTTATACTATAAAAAAAGACTGATTTCCCGCCACTGCCACGCACATATCTAACTCGGACCGAGTAGGTGCTCTATTTCTTCTACTATTTTGAGTGTTATAAAACGTATTAAAAACCCCTAATTATAATGAAAAAGCAAAAACCAATCTCGAGATTAAGTTCAAGTGAGAACTTTCCGTGTTAATCTGTACAACAAAACAATTAACCTTCGCTCCTACTTACGTAATTAACTAACTTACTTAACCTAAGGTCGACTGTGGTAAATGCTAACGAAAAACAGAGCCTAATCCCAAACTAAGAAATAGAAGAGTTTTGTTACCAACTTTTATTAAGTAATTGAAAAGAAGAATAAAAAACTTATATACTATTAACTCAAACAACTTTATAACCGTTACGTTACATTGTAGCCACGTACATTAAATTAAATTAACTTTTACAAAAAACCATTACCTTATTATAGGTTATCAACTAAGTTTTCAAAATATTTCTAGTAGGCTAACATTGGATTGTATTCTCAGTGAAAATATCTGCTGTGAGATACGATGCTAAAAATTCATTTCTCATAATATTAAGTACTAAGTGCGTCGGTGTAATACACATAGACAATAAGCTCGCTGCGACTAAATCTCTCCAGCTATTAAAAACAACTGAATATCGCAATAAACGGCAATGCTTAAATATGGCATGCATATGCATATAACGGGGATTACAGCCCCTCTGAATATTAAGTTAGCCCATTAGGGCTCCCCGTAATACGGCATTAAAACTGCGCCGCTGAATTTATTAGCCAATAGCCGGGCCCGCCCGTTCCGGGTCCTCGATTATATTTCAATTTAGCTATTGTGCTACGTAAATTACGTGTGGTTTTGTTAACCATGCGGAATGGTACAAACTACAAAGTCATTGTAATAAGGCTATTTTAACGGATTTTATCGCGGCTTATTTAAGTACGGCACGACCGGGGAGGTACCTCTTACAAGAGACCGGCGTAAAGTGTCAGCTGTGCTGTCGCGTTTTGTGCGGTGTAACAGTAGCTGGTTCTTTCATTATCATCAGCCGGTGGACCTGCACTGCTGGACATAGGTTTCCAAAAAATGAGCCCACGAGCCCCTAGCATCTAGCTCCCTTGACTTTAACCAGGTCATCCTTCTCACGTACTGTACACGACTATCCAGTTCAGCGGACACAACCAATCAGCTATTACCTAATTAATGCGTTTAACACAACATTTTCGAACAGGCTGTAATGTAATTTGATGCAATATCAGAAACTGCTTATTTGAAATTAATTAGAAAATAATCATTGTAATTTAAGAATCTTATATACTAGCATCCGCCTGCAGCTTCACCCGCATGGATTTCAGATTTCAAAAATTGAATTATTATACATATAAACCTTCCTCTTGAATTACTCTATCTATTAAAAAAACCCCCATCAAAATCTGTTGCGCAATTTTAAAGATCTAAGCATACAGACACAGACGGCGTAAAGCTACTTTTATATGTACTGATTAATTTGAAGTATTTCGATTCACAAGCGACCTGCAAGAGCACAAGCACAAGATACGTAAGTAATATATGTAATAAAAATTGTGAATCGTAGGTAACGTAACGTACGAAACGTAATCACACGTTTTTATTATTTTTTTTTATGCCGTGAGTTTACAATCAGTATCAAGAGTAAACTAGAAATAATTGCAAACGAATAACAAGTGGAAAATAAATTTTAGATTCTGTATAATATTAAACGATGGAGAAAAATGGTGGAAAAGGAACTGCAGGTCTATAGATAAATCAAACAAGAGCAGAGGTTTCAGGCCGAAGTACTCCGCTTAATAGACTGGATAAAACTTGATGCGAGATAAAGAGCAAAGGATTTTTAAGAACATCCTGACGGAGTTATTTTTCGCTTTAGCCTGTACTGAAGTATTTTTTGTCCGTTTTTGTATTTTTCAATAAATTCCAAGTCGGCACGTGCTTTAAATAGTTCGTGAATGTAGAATTAGCATTTGCCGTGTAATTTTCCCGCCTTATCGCATTTTTAAGTTCAATTTCAGAAATCAAAAGAGTTTTGTATTTTGTTTATTTATCTAATGATATGGTATTTTTTTATATTGTATAATTAGGCAAAGGACAATCCGGAGCCATTTTAGTTATACAGAATCGTTACCTTCCTTCCTCTTCCCTTCTCTATTGTACACCGCATACTTACACGCTATATGAAACGAGACAGCGTAGCTGTAAGTAGCAGTAAACGTTGATCCACGCCGGCGCCGTGTAAGCGAGAGGTACCTCCCCGGTCGTGGCGGCCCAAGTAGAACGCAAAGCAGCACTACCTCTTAATAAAAAGTCTGTTTGTGACGACAACGTTTTCAATCATCGCATATATGTCAAGCTACTTCATAAAACGTATTGGTTAAAAATATACCTGTGATCTAGAGCGGGAGTAATATTCGTTAAATGTCAAAGCTTTTAACATTTACCTGCTGGCATTTTATTCATAAAAATGTAACTAGTGGGGGAAAATGTAAAAAGTATTTCTCGTGTAAGTGGTATTTTATAAATAAAGAGCTCTTTGAAGTTACGCAATTTAATTATTATAGTAAAAGACTTCGCCCATGTATTCATGCTTTTGCCTATAAAATATACTTTGTATTTTTTCACAAAGTCGGACACTAACATTTTTATTGACTTTTTGTTGGAGTAAGCGAAAAATAATACGTGTTTTTATAAAATTAACGTTGCTGTTATGCAGTTGAATCTGACGGGCGCAGCCGAGGGAGACAGTTATTATAGGGGGCAAACGAGATGTCGGGACCATTTTCATGACTATCGACGCCCATAGACATCCCCATAGAGGTTATACATATGTGTAGACCTCCTCCCTCCTCCATGCCCAATACACTGACTAATGAAATTACTTTCTTCGTGCCCGATAACTGTGGCAATGGACACAGTGGTCTGGTCTTTCCATGTGTGATGTGAAAAGTTAGTTATTTTTATAGCAGTATACTGGTCTATTCCCCAGAGTATGCTGCCTTACCTACTTTCGAGCGCAGTCGGGTATAAAATAACTAACTTGTTTCTGTGGCCAATGAAGGTGGGAGTGAACATTTTACAAGAGCATGTAAGTGCGCAGATTTATGGTTCCCGCTGCAGCGTCAGCGGCTTGACGGATTTAAACGTATAAGGCTTCGTTAGATTTGCCTTGACAACGCAGCGGTACTGAGTACTGGTTAGGAGACGGCTTATAGCGTAGGACATTAGAGGTGTGCCTAAGAGTGATATTTGAGTAGCAGCGATCGCCCTGAGCAGTTGTGAAAAATCGCCGTGAATAGTAGCAGTGATTTAATCACTCTTTAAATCACTCTTTACTTTAGCGCAGCGATGAAAGGTCGCTGTGAGCATGGAGTGATTGAAATCACTGCTTGCGCAAAGAGCATTCACTACAGCGATCGCTGTTTATGAATATCACAGTGATTTTTCACGGCGACCGCAATCACCGCCTCACCACTATAGGACATACAATAGACGACGACTGCCGCCCATTAACATCCGCACATACAATTGTTATGCATATACGTTGCCCTCATTTAGCCCCTAGGTTTTCGGTTATGTCGATAGGTGGGGTAAAACAATTACTTTTACAGCGGTAACTTCCCGGTCACGCCGGCCTCTGTCTCTCGTCTCACTGTCCTAAGATGTGAGTCCATAATTTATGATATGGGGGCTGCACGTGTCCCCAAAGGAGGGGGTTCCTTGGGGACACATGCAGCTCCCATTTCGAAAGGATGGGTGTGCCCCCACAAAATGCCCTGTTTACGTGTAAGATAAATATGTATAAGATTGTAAAAAATTAAATTTTTTTTTTTTTTTATGATATAGGAGGGCAAACGAGCAGCCGGAGCCATTTTCATGACTACCGACGCCCACAAACATCCGCATAGAGGCTATACAGATGCGCTGCCCTCCTTTCTCCTCCCACCTCCATGGGCCACCGGATACTTACACACCGCACGAAACGCGACAGCACACAGCTGTCACTTTACGCCAGTGTCGTGTAAGCGAGAGGTATCTCCCCGGTCGCGCCGGCCCAACTCGACTGTATGCAAGCATGCAGTGTGGCACTACCTCTTTCTAAAAAAAAATTACGTGACTTGGATTGAAACAAAAGTCACGTTAATCTCAGTCCAGCTGAGGGTTTGTTCAACCAACAAAATGACCTTCACAATTTAATGACCCGCTTCACGTTTTTTTATTCCGTTACGGAGACCTTCGTCAAAGTCAAAATCAGTTAAGTATATTAATGCGTATTTTCACCACCTCGAGTGTCACCTTTCATAACTGAATTAGGGCTGTCATTTTTGGAAATGTGGTTTTAAATAAAAATATTTTCAAAAAGTGAGTTACCCTGCGTATTTTTGATAGTTTATCTAGGTCAAAAGCAGTGTTTATGTTGACTTACGAAACCCATAAATATCCCTACAATATAAAGTTGCATCGATACTTTCGACATCATTACCCAATGGGCCATCCAGTCTTAAACACGTGAACCGTGACAGCATATTCTTCATTTCACGCCCGTATTATGTTAGCTAGTGGTTCGCAACCCGGTCGTGCCCGCCCGATTTAGCTGATTTATGATACAGATTATATATAGCATTTATATAATTTAAACATTAGTTAAATAGCAGTGGAATTGGTCAATGTTATCTAACTCCTTTGGGAAAGGCTGCTGCATGTCATCTGAAGCTGGCTTGACCGCAGAAACATCTCACAGACCACTGAAATTTGGGTATAAGGCACTTCAGACGGAGTTATTTGATCAAAATATATTTCATTTACTATCAATATTATTATATTATCAATCTAATATATGAAATTCTCGTGTCACAGTTTTCGTTGCCATACTCCTCCGAAACGGCTTGACCGATTCTCATGAAATTTTGTGAGCAGATTGAGTAGGTCTGAGAATCGGCCAACATCTATTTTTCATCCCGATATTCCCACGGGATCGAAAGTTACGCGGGTGAAACCGCGGGGCGCAGCTAGTATATATATACATTGAAATGCGAATCTGTGTATAATATATACCTATATAAAATTCTCGTCACAATTTTGGTTACGATACTCCTCCGAAACGGCTACACAGATTCTCGTGAATTTTTTTGTGCATACTGGGTAGGTCAGAGGTTCGGCTCACATTTATATTTCATCTCGATATTTCCACGGGGTCTAAACTTACGCGGAAAAAACCGCTGCGCTAGTACACTTATAAATGAACCAGGAGGCACTAAATAAGCAAACAAGGGAAGGGATGAATGACAAACTAAATCAAACTTGAGTCGCGTACGTTGTCTGTCCCTTCATCCTCCCAGACATAAATTAATAAGGGCATGCGACCGACAAGAGGCCGCGCCCTCGCCAACTAATGTGCCTATTACTCACGTAACGCTTATGACTTTGAAAGCATCAGCTACGGAGTCGAGAATTGATTAGGACAAAGTATCAGGGAATTGGCGAAGATTTTGATTTAGTGTCGGGTATTATTCAAGTGCTGTTTGTTGGGCTTGTGGTTAGTAAGTCTTACCTACAAGGTTCGATTCTCGAGGTGGTCTAAAACGGAAAAATGGATTATTGTTGTTACTGTAAGTTGCAGAACATCAAGTCCCCAGAGGGCTGGAATACCTTGCTATAGCCTGATTAGTATACCAGGTATCCCATGCGTATGGTAAACGAGGAGTGCAGCACAAAATGACTTACCTGGATAAAATAACGACAACAGATCCCTTACGCAGTAGGCAAATAAATGGTCACGATCCTTATGATTATTATAGTAAGGCTGACCTTGATGATGATTATGGTAAACGATAAAATAAACCAGAATTTATTTTACTTATTCATAGACATATATAATTATACATATATAGTAATATCATAATATAGATATTAAGTAGTTTCCTGTGTAGCCAAAAAAAAATCCCATGAAAAACCGACGAACACACAAACAAAATTACACATTCAATATTACAATATTACAAATTCAAAAATCTTCAAACTTCTGAAATACAGTGCTGCTGTATTTAGAGGACGTACTCTTCAAAATCAATTAACTGTACACAGGAAGCTGACACATTACCTTCATTGGTCCAGCTAATGGCACCTCGGATAATCCCTTCCCTTACGTTAAATAAAGCCTTTAATTGCTTTACCCATTTTCTAATGCTTTTTAATTGAAAACGAATTAAAATGTGATAACGAAATGGGTGAGCCTGAATATGTGGATTGAATTTATATATAGAAATACTATGGAATATACGGTGTACGAGAAATATACATTTTTATAACCATTTCATTGTATTATATTGACGAGAATATTGGCACGATATATTCAAAGGTCTTTGATAGAGACCGAAGGCGCTTTTTACCTGCCAATCAATTTTTGTTATTATTTTCTTTTAACGTAGAATCTTATAAATACAGAGACTGTGAAAGCTTATTTTAGAATCACGCACTTTCTGTCTCTAACATTTTCTGGGCTTAACATTTTTTGTGTCTACGCAATTTGTACGCTACAAAAAGGGTCTTTTTCCCTTCGCACTCACCTCGACGATCAAAAGCCTCACGTAGTTCATAAAACTGTAGTTTTTGCCGCTAAGGATTAGTCCATTTCATGTTTTTAGGGTTCCGTGCCTCAAAAGTATAAACGGACTCTTAGAGGATCTGTCGTTTATGTGTGCGCCGGACAAGGAGTTTTCTCAATTTTAAATTCCTGTCGAATACAGAGGTCTGAATATATCTCTTCAAGCTCAGAAAAACTCAGTCTACGCAATTAAAGGGACAGTCTATGCTTATATTATACTGTCATCGTCTTCCAACACGCAATGCAGATTATTGGAAAATGATTAGTGGTTACACCTCCCGATTGCTAGAAATTCAACCCCAGAGGAGTGAAATAGGGGGTGTAGTTTGATACAGGTGATGACACGGGTGTTGTGTGCTGACAGGTGCTCTCCGGGCATGGGTACTCAGGTAAGTACCTGTGTAGGAAGACACAGAGGCGCGATGCCTTGAGTGTGGCGCTGCGGAGGACACGGCCCTGCACACTCAAGAGAGGTGCCCTGGATAGCCCGTGCAGCGACACGATTTGGTAATGACACCAGGAAGAACCTTTCGTACTTTAGCGTTATCCACTCGATGCTTGAAGGTGACAAGACCTGAGAGATCATATGAAATTTTCACATTTCTTATTTTAGCGCCCAACGAAGTGGGCACGGGTCGGCTAGTAATAATATATAATTTACACACATATACATTAGTAATCACTTAATAGCCAATAATAACACTTAATAAGTCAGCCACAACAAGCGGTCTCGAGTGCCTCCCAAAGCTATGAATCGATAGTTGATTGAAACCACTATCGCAATCCATTGGGGCTTCCGTCAGTCAACAAGTTTATCCCAATGGATGTCATACTCAGCAAACGCTTTGACACCTAATAGATCGGTTAGTAACAACTGATGCAGTCCCAAGCCCTCGAACATAACCCGCAATACTTAACAAATATGTACATTACATAAACACAAACGTTTAATTTGGTTATAATAGCAGTTAGAAATGAGACGAAATTTAAGAAGCTGGGAGTTCTCTTCTTATCTCTTATTGCTGTGCGTCGGACGTGTTCTGTTGTTATTGTTATACATATAGTTCTATAGTATACTAGCTGCCCGACAGACGTTGTGTTATAGTTATTGGAAAATATGTTGTCATGGTAACGTGTGACAATGTGGCCGATTTGTCAACCCGTTACTTTACCCTAAAATATTGTATATTCGAGCGATATAACTGCAGCGCCATCTGCCGGGCTGCTTTGTAAATCTAAGAATTATCTTTTTCATCTAAAAGATGTATTCTGTAGTTATCTGACAAACGACAAATTACATAGACATAATCTATTTGAATCACAATGTTTGTCACTTGGGATTACAGGGGGCGCTGCATTATACAGGGTTCCGATTATTGCGAGGCAAAACATAACAGATTAAACGATGAGCTTAGTAACAAGCTCTAGACCAATGTTATTTCGTACCTATATCTATTTTTATTTCACCAATTCAGAGCTTTATCGATTTCGTAACTACAGGGTGGAAAGTCGGCAAAAAATGCCACGGCCCCCCAGCTGGAAGGGCTCCAGGTCAGAGGAGAATCCGAAAAAAACATCTATAAAGAATTGATGATGAAAAGAAAATGGGGCCCCCAACATAAATTGAGGGCCCCATCCGATGAATTCGGCACGGGCCTTGAGCGGTATAGTTAGGCCACTGAGATTTATCGTAAATAATAGACAAAGTATGATAGATAGAAGCGTTATATATGACAATGCAGCAATAATACTCTCTTTTATCTCTATGTCCTTATCTCTATATTGAATATAATTAATATCAGTAACAAGCCTAGTTAATTTAACGTTGTGACAAGGTTGCTTTTTTAATTTACAGATGAGTTGATGACAGTTTTACGGTCAATTTACTTTTAATAAACTTTCGTTTGACTTTATTTGCTCCGCTCCTCACCTTGGTCTGAAACGCCGACGCCGACGTACAATTTCGTTCATAACAATATTGATTTAGTAAACTTATTCAAATTGAATAATTTAAAGGCAGTTGTTATGGTTAGAAACTCGACGAATTCTGTTTGATTTGTGTGGGCGTTGTTTTTCTGAATAACAATCTAATATATAAAATTGTCGTGTCACAGTTTTCGTTGCCATACTCCTCCGAAACGGCTTGACCGATTCTCATGAAATTTTGTGAGCATATTGAGTAGGTCTGAGAATCGGCCAACATCTATTTTTCATCCCGATATTCCCACGGGATCGAAAGTTACGCGGGTCAAACCGCGGGGCGCAGCTAGTATATTACAAAAGTGAGAAATTATTGTCAAAAGCATATATTATTGATGTATACTTGGAGGAAAGCATTTTCATAATCCATCAAAAGAAAGAAGTTTGTTCGTATGTTTCTTAGTTTCTGTTAAAAAAAACTAAATATATTTGAATGTTAGATAGAACAGATGTAAATATTCTGGAATAACATGATAACTACTTTTTATTCGAAAAACGTCAATTGCTCCCTTGAGGTGATTTATATGGGTGAAACCGCGAGATACAACTAGTGACCAAATTCTGCACTAAGTAGTTAGTTAGAGCTCAAAACGATGTTTAAAGAAGGTGTGAACATTATTATATTACAGTTTTCTGTGTACTCTAATATAACTAAATTGTACTCAAAACAATCATAATTAAAAAATGATTACTTAACACACGTTTTAAAAAGGCATTAAATATATATTACGCATTACGTTCGTGCGGACCGAATGTCCAAGAATATTCCGTGAAAATATTAAACGACACAAAACTGGCGGACAGTGAGAACATAAGAGGAAAATAACGCAAATTGAGTGTAATTTACAAAAAGAACAACGTGTGGTACATTTTGCTCAGTTCATTTACAGGAAACTAAGTTTGGGGCGGAATTCTTCGCGTTTACTTCGCAGTTCTGACAAAGTACTTTGTTTTTACAAACCTTTTTGCGCTCGATTAGGTTTATTTGCGGGGGAGGAATTGTTTTACATATTTATTTTTGTTTCTTTGAATAATGAATAAAATGATGTTCAAAACTAATATTTTCTTTCTATTAACGTTCGAAAATAAGGCTGAAATAGGTATACAAAAGATTCCCCTCGACAGGTCTTGTCCTTGTCGTGGTGAGGGGCTTAGTATCCGTGACTTGGACCACCAGGGTGAAGCCAAGAGGGATCCCAGGAGGGGCCCGCTCTGGATGCGTCCTTGGAGGAGGGGTCGCGGTAGGAGAGGTGTCTCGGTTTGTCGTTGCCGTCCTCCCTGTCCTCTGCAGCCATTTGATGGTTTGCCCCTGGGTGGCGGTTGGGGTCAGCCTATGTCGGAGGTCCTCCACCTGTCCCTTTGAATAAGCAGATGGCGGCGTGGATTGCAACCACCGGTGTGGCGTGCTTCGATGGAGCATTGGGATCAAGGGTCAGGATGGGAACCTGACCCCATTGTACGGTTCAAACGTTGGAGTAGGCACTGTTTAAAGGCAGCCGGGCAGTCCTCAACGAGAAGAAATCTGGCCATTTCATCGAGGTATAGGATAAGTTTATTATTAAATTGATTACCTTTCATAGTACGATTTTAATGAGATTTTGCACGTACCTAAGTGTGATGAATAGGTAATGTAACATTGTACAACTTATACGTAGGGTATATTTTATTTAGATTCATGACAGCAATCTGTTTATTGCCACAGCAAATGCTATACTAAAATTAAGCATAATTATAGCCTATGTAAGTTTCAACTCTCACCAATTTAAAGCATGCTCTCTCTCAGAGCATTAAACTCTTAAGCCCTGGCCTGGCCGCCGGAGCGGAGAGCAACAGCGCTCACCGCATCTATCTAGAGAGCTGCTGGGTGACTCGTGTACTCTAACTTCGATGCTATAATATTCCTTAGCGTGCTATTTGTACAAACTTAAACATTACTCCATTGGTTCGCCGACGAAACTATCACGACTATTGAACAGACCTAAGACCTAAGAAACCATTTTTAATGTTACTCTACTAATATTATTAATCAGAATGTAAATGTGTTTGTTGCGTTCTCACATCAAAACTACTCAATGTATTAAACTTATAAAACGGGTCCGGAGATTACTCATGCAAAATTTTAAATAAGTCAATATACAATTCGCATAAACTCAATGTCATATTTAAACATATTTCAAACTGATAGGTGTACAACTCCAAAATAACATCAACATATAAAAGTGGTTATCCGTTAAAAACATATAGGTAAGGCCTAATGATTAGAAAGCTATGAAAAATAACTATTTAATAATGAACCTCACATATTTAATGATATCAAATTATTGCGTATAAAATATAATACGATTATATGATTGAAAACGATTGAAAATTAATTTGTTTCAACTTTATTTTTACTGCTTTATTTTTTTCTACGATCTTTATTATCGACGGTTGCAAAACTTTGATTTCAAATTCTCTAATTATTCTTTGCAATACTCTCGAGCGCTTAATTAAAATCCGCTGAAACAAACTAAACAGATTTGCTCAATGAACTCAAACGGAATTATACAAAGAATATTCCAGAAACGTAGAATTTGTATTGTGAAATTTAATACAATTTGCGATGAAAAAAAACATGTAGAAAATAAAGCGCGCCAAAGCTCGTTCGGTCTTCTAGGGAGAATACAAAATGACATTTCATTTCCACCCCCTCCGATGGCGGCGGATTTACGATCGTGTTGCAATGGCCGGCCAACCATTTAACCAGACGTACCCGACTTTTATTTTGCATGTTATTAAAGTGGGAAAAAAATAAAAAGAAAAACTTCGCGGCGAAATTACCATAAAAAATGCGAGGTCTTAATATTGCATTTCAGAAGTTATTAAACACGAATCGGTGATAAATGGTGTTCTTAAATTAGTTTTGTGATGTTAATGTGTAGCTCAGTTGGGTAGATGATAGAATCGGGAGTGATCTGGGTTCTATTCTGATTTTGTGGAGTTTTTTTAAATTTTTAGTTACTTTTAATTTAGTGAACCTTATTTAAACCTCAGAAATTTGATATTAAGGATATTATTCCTAGCGGTTTCTTACATGTAGGTAAAAGAGAAGATATTAAATTACATACATACAAAACACTATATCTAATAACAAAACAAGTATAATGGACGCAAAAGATAAAAAATCATTTTAGAAACGTGTCTAAGCTTAGGTACATTATATCATTAATATTTGAATAATTACAATCTTCAATAGAATCATTCATTCGCTGGACGAGTTGAGCTGATTATGTGTTCATTCATTTATTCAATCATTCATTCATTCAAGCCGGCACGAGTTTACTATCAGCGCGTGACGTGGAATTAATCACAGTCGGGATCTGTCCAATTTCTTTTGTGCTTCTCTCGGGTTTGTACTATGAATAGTAATGTTTATCTCTACTTGGTTTATTAACGATGTGGTTTTATTAAAGGTTTATTAAAGAAGACCTTCGTATGACAAAGTGTCTAAAGCAGGGTTTCTTAAATTTTTATCAGTCACGGACCCCTTTCGAGAATTTTAAAGCTCCGCAAACCTCTATCAAAGAATGTTTTAGGAAAAGAAAACATAGCTTATATATTATATTATTATTCCTAATAGGTAAAAGTAATGCGGACGTCACTTTAAGAAACTCTGGTCTAAAGTTTACGTATAGGTACCTACTATTCTTATAAAGATGAAGAGTTTGTCTGATTGAACGCGCTAAGCACTGGGACTACTCGTCGGAATAGAAAAAAATATTTCAGTGTTAGATAGTCCCTTTATCGAGATTGGTTGTAATCCATTACGACGTGGAATACGCGGGTTATACGGCTGAAACCGCGTGATGCTGCTAGTATAAAATAAATTCGTCATTTTATTCGTCGTACTCAGTTTTATGTGATATGTGTCATCAGGTAAGTTTAGTCAATTTATATTTACTAGCTTCGCCTGAGTGGATTTTGCACTTTAATAATGGAGGTTCTCAATTCTTCCGAATAAAAGATTCCGAGTTCCTCCCACGTAGGTGATAGCGTGATAATATGTAGTCTATATGTTGACCCGACCTGTAATATTCATTCAAAATTTAAAGTAAATCCATGCAATATTTTTGAGTTTAGCCCGGACATACGAGTATCTACATACAGAGAATCAGACAAAAATCCTAAAAATTATATTTTTGGATTCGATATTAATTGTAAATAATGCCCCAAGTGTTCTTTTAAAAAAATATTCAATGTACAGTTTTAACTTTCCTACGATTCCTGCTTTATGAAAGGGGATAAAAAATATAAATCAGTATAACAAATTTTATCAAAATCCAAAAGACAAAAAAACAAACATCCAAACGTCCAAACATCCAAAGACACTTTCACATTTATAATATTAGTGTGATAAGTTAAATTTTCAAAAAAAAAACCTCCAACTTCAAGAAAAATATTGTGTATGACGAATAACACTGGAATTGTCGCTCTCTCACATTTTACATACAAATAAGTGACGACTGTGTTGTAAATTTTCGTGCGGTTCTGAAAATACAGATTCTCAGAAGACTTTACAGGTTCCAATTAAAATGATTAGCCTTAATGAATATGTGTCAAAGAGCGAATTTAGGTTTCACATATTGTGGTTAAATCTTAATTAACAGGAAGAATTTGTGTGGTAGGTGCTTAACAGTTAAGCATTGAATAGTTAGTCGACGCTGTAAGTAACCTGTGAAACCCGGTGTAATATGACCATAAAGCTATTTAAAAAGCACAAAAACTGAATAAAAAGCACTATATACATTCAACAGGTAATATTAAAAGAAGGCTTTGTTTACGATCCATTGTTAGCAAATTTTTGAAAGCTGTGTGGAAACACCACGTAATTTATTACTTCTTCCAATTTCTTGTAATTAATGAATATTTTTGTGTAGATTTTTGTTTTCTGTGTATCCACGCTATCTATCGCTATCTATTGTTAGGCCGAAGTTGTTTCGATAATATAATTGACTATTCAAGCACCAAACGTCAATTAAAACACAACCTGTATATGAGCCCCAAATATGAGGTGTTTTTTATAGTATACAATAGTAGTACTCCAAAGTTACGCGGTGTGGGACTGAGCTGTAACCGTGTAATTCGAATTCGCATAAGTTCGAGTATATATTTATATACAAAGTAATATTAACTTTTCAATTTGGATTGTAATGTATACTTTGATTATTTATAGAAGACATTAATAGCTATTTAAACGAAGCGACCTTAAAAAAACTAATATGTCGTTTGACGAGTTAAAGATGTGATATTTAAAAACCGCACAACTCCGGGTTCACGTAAGTCGGGGTAGTGTTAGTTGAGGTGTTACTTTTTTATAATATAGGGGGCAAACGAACAGTCGCAGCTATTTTCATGACCACTGACGCCCATAGACATTCGCATAGAGGCTATACGGATGCGCCATCCTTTCTCCTTCTACCTCACTACTACTGTACGCATGCGAACAATTAGCCACGTACGTCAATAGATATGTAGATAATTGTTATACATACGTGTTGCACTCCTTTCTCCTTCGCCCCTCGGGGCCACCGCACGAAACGCGAATGCAGATATGTCACATTACGACGATACGATTGGTAAGAGGTAGTGCCACACTGCATGCTTGCATGCAGTCGAATTGGGCCGGCACAACCGGGGAGGTACCTCTCGCTTACACGAGACCGGCGTAAAGTGACAGCTGTGCTGTCGCGTTTCGTGCGGTGTGTAAGTAGCCGGTGGCCCATGGAGGTGGGAGGAGAAAGGAGGGCAGCGCATCTGTATAGCCTCTATGCGGATGTTTGTGGGCGTCGGTAGTCATGAAAATGGCTCCGGCTGCTCGTTTGCCCTCCTATATCATAAAAAAAAAAAAAATACGTGAGAACTACCTCTCAGTTCGCGCCAGTCGAATCCCAATGCAATGCAGCATGACACTAGCCATTAATGGTGTTAAGAAGTGTCAAAATTTGACCTTTCGAATAGACAGGCTTGAAACAGCTCTTTATGAAAACAATTTTGAAGGAAAATTAGAGTTATTACCAAATAATAATATGCCCAAGGCTTTGAACCCGTCTTAAACGCGATGGGGAGGATTAAGTATTCATTTTAGTTTCACTAAGTTCGTAAGACCTTTGCAACCCTTTAGAACCCAAACATAAATTTGAAGCAAACAAATATTAAATTTAAAGATGTAAAGTAAAAATTTAGCTTAAAATAAAGCTTATCATAATAATGGCATTTACTGGCTCGTGGGAAGAGAGGAGCCAATGAGAGAATGGCTTAAAATCTAGGAGGAAAGGAATGAGAGTACTTATTGCGAAACATTATAAATTATATAAAACA
>LUGF01006739.1:76992-90414 GCA_001625245.1 Calycopis cecrops | reverse complement strand
TAGGAAAAAAAAAAAAGGCCAAATTCGGCACGTGACTAGAGGTAACTCCTTAAGAACGGACAAGATGCACAAGTGAAAAATGCATAAGCTAGCGGCGTGAGCCTGGTAAAGTGTTACGATGTTGTTACTATCATACTATTTTACATGAAATTTACTTCTCTTATTATCATACCACGTGCCTTAAATCATTTCTTAAATAGTATCTCCAGAGAATTAAAGAGACACTTTGTTTTATTTTTAATATTTCTTGTACACAGAAAACATAATCCCTACATAGTATAAAACAAAGTTGCTTTCCGCCATCTGTGTGTCTTGTGTGCTTAGATCTTTAAAATTACGTAACAGATTTTGATGTGTTTTTTTAAAGATAGAGTGATTTTAGGAGAAAGGTTCATATGCATAATAACTCCATTTTTGAAGTCTTAAATCCACGCGCGAAGCTTCGGGCGGAAGATAGTATATAAATAAGACGTACAGTACAGACACAGACACTGACATAATTTAAGTACAAAAGTACAGCTTATTCCAAACAGGAATCTCTGCCAGCTGACCTATTACAGGAGAACTAGTAACAAACAAGTTTATTTCCTTTGGAACGTTGGACTGTACCGATATATCGTGCCGTGTGTACGGCCTTTAATTCACTCGAGTCATACAAAGAAGACATTAAATCGTCGATTTGTTTTCGAATCACGTACGAAACACACGTGCGACTTGATTCATTATAATTCTGTCAAACACAAATGATTCTTGTTATTTATGAAGGTTGTAGCTAACGTGCTGTAGTTGTTGCATGCACAAACGAGTGGAATGGTCACCTTGTGGTATGTGACAATGTTCATATTGGCACAAGCAGAGGACATTACGCAGATTAGTCGTAGTGAATAAGCAGTCTTCTGGTGACTCCCAAAAGACTTAACCACATAGATTTAAGTCTGTGGGTGTCGGTCATCAAAAAGCGTCTGCTCCCTTGATCACCAATATAATTAAAAAATAAAACCAGACTCCTTTCAATTTGCAATTAAATATTTGCATTTTGCACAAAATATAATATGAGGCTTAAAATATATAATCGTACTTATAATATAAAATTATATTCGTATTTCCAATTTAGGATATACTAATATCAGTCAGGACATTAAATGACGTTATCTAAATGCCAAACACCTGAACTTTGTCTAAGTCTAAATAGGTATCGATGAAGTCATCGCGCTTGTGGGATCTAGATTCTAGACCTGTGTTACGACTTAATTGAGACTAGGGTTTCATAATCCCCGAGGAGGGCTCTGTCTGTGCCGAGGTGTAATTAAACTTATGTAACGGAATTCGATATTGATATTGGAACTGTCGTGTCGGGTGATTCTGTCCCATAGCAAAGACGCGAAAGAAGGAAAGAAAGAAAATTTTATTTGCTCGAATAGGGGTGGCTACAATATGGATATTTCACATAGTAGGAGTTTCCAAGGTATCCCGCTATTTCAGTATGCAAATATAGAATTTATAGGTACTATATTTTTACGACCTAGGGACCTTCAAGAAAAGAGTTTATTCTTGCCTCAAAGGTCGGCAACGCATCTATTAGAACTCTGGTGTTACGGATGACTGTGGGCGTTGTTTTGCACTTTACATCAGGTGACCTAACTGCTCGTTTGCCTCCTATGCTATAAAAAAACTTACTTAAAGTAATTGTATATAAATTCTTATTCTGCACGTGTGGTTAGACTGTCGTTTTTCGTCAAGTTGGTATAACTATTATCTGGTGGTGCCGCGGTTTCGTGCGCTGTGTAAGTAGCCGGTGGCACATAATATGACATAGAGAGGGGAGGCGGCCCTATGTTGACGTCTATGAGCGTCAGTACTCATGACAATGACTCCGACTGCACTTAAAAAGACGTCAATAAGCGTTCAATACCGTATGGTAACGTAACAAGTTTACAGTCGGTTCCACTTTCGTTTTCGCCGAGTTCCGGCGCTGCTATTGTTCCACCGACCACCGGCCGACTTTCAAGAAAATATATGTTCCACCGAGATTGTCAACTGTTTGTACAACGTTCTCGATGTTTCTGCTGCAGTTCCGGGGCATCTGTGGGAATAGAACAGTGGGAACGTTTTAAAAGTTTTACTTTATTTTTGTAAAAGATAGACAGGCAGCAGCCCGCAGCACCGCATAAACATACCTATTTCTTTTAAATCGGGCTTGGTCTATTACTTGTCCCCGCTGCTGCTCTTTTTTTTGGTAACGCAGGGGAATTCATTTAGGTATGGACTATGGTATCTAGGAGCCCGTATGGTTCTTAGACCTATATCGGACTCGACTCCCAGTGCAGTACCGACTAAACCCCTGCGTTTCTCTTCAGTCATTATTATTGGAGGGCCCCGGATCAACAAGCAACAGAATCCCTCCAGCGACAGGCTGGCCTCTGTAAAAAGGCCTCCTCCTTGGGACTGGCTGCCTTTGAACAGTCTACTGCACCGTTACAGTCATGCAGTGAGGTCAGGGTCCCATCCTGATCCCTGAATATCGAAGGAGCAAGCAATGTGTCCCGAGAGTTGTCGTATTCCACACCGCATCTGCTGATTTAGTAAGATGGGTCGGTGGAGCTGCTTCTAGTCTGGCCTCTCCCCGCAATGACTCTCCGGTATGACGAAGGCACTTAATTTGTTTTAATATGAAATATTAAACTTATGTGCATCGATGCCTTGCCCTAGGCTGTATGACTATTATTCCTTTGTCGACACTGCAATAAAAAAAAAACACACGAATCTAATTAATTTATTATTCGAATGTATACTAACTCAATTAAAAATGTAATCACACTCTTCTATTCCCGCCGCCTCTGGACATTATAAATGTGTTAATTATACTCTATGCGAGTAATCAACGCTTTTTGTTGTACATGAAGTTGCTACCAACTTTCTGTACAAACTAGCGAGCGTTGTGAGTGGGGAATTGTAGTCAAAATACAACTTTTATGTGGATGTAAATTACGCTTTAATAGTGAAATGACTATGACAGAGTGATTAACATGTACGAAATGGCGTAAAATAGACATACTGTTAAAATATATAGCTTATTCGGTTGCTAATGCCTAGAAAAACGAACTCTACCTTTTTAATTACCCTCAGTATGTATTTCGATTTTTTTGTTCAATCAAAGTGCACAGTTTTTGACGAAATTTTTGAGACATGAGTCGGTCTCATCTTGTAGTGACATAAGATGAGACCGAGGACCGACTGACGGGTACAGGTGACCCATTGGAGGAAAAGGAGAGAGGAAGACAAATCGAATGCATTCGATTTGTGGATGTTTATGGGCGTCGGTACTCACCAGAAGGCGTCTAGCGCTAGAGTCTAATATACACAGATAGACAAGAAAGTGAGCGTGCTGTTTTTTTCGGATACAGCAATGTAAAATTAAATATCTCTCAGCTTTCTATGTCCATGTGTCTGATGAAATAGAATTAAAAATAAAAAAAAAAGTGATAAAATGCAAAATACATCAGATAAACCCACTTGACTCTAAAATGGCAAATAATTATATTATATGAATTGGAAAGTGTTTCTAGAATTTGTCTTGATGCCAATCTGTGGCGCCAGAGGCCCATGAATTAGAACGGACATTGTGAAATTGCACTATGAAATGTTGCTAGCTACGGTATACTGGTGTGGGTACCCTTCCATTGATAATAGATATGCAATTTTGTAAATGTAAAAGGCCATTGCTGCATTGTAGCTTTTATATTTATGGGTTTCGATGATCCTCCTCCGACTGCTCATTCACCCTCTTACGCTTTAATAAAAATCTTGTAACCCCGCTGCATTGGAGAAGGAATTTCGAGTATTTTTCCAAAGCTCCATTAAAGCGTAGCGGATGCGAAGATAATTTTATTTTTTCCTCCGGGCTCCCTGCGATGATTTCATTAAAAGACCCTTTGAGAAGGCTGTCGATCCTAGAGACAGGGGTAACAGCAGCGTATACAACGGTTGTACAAGTTCGATTTAAAAACATAAAGGTAATAAATATAATATATATAAAATATGTTTGAGTTTGTATAAAGAGGTTTGGGGCTGACTGAGGCGAGCGATGAGTGCTCATTCTCGCTCAGCTCCAGTGTCAAGCAGACAAATGTAATGTGACATGCCTGACGAAACAATTAATTTAATTATATTCATCGGATTCGCGTCGATACGACATAGCATAGAATCATATTCAATGTAAAACAAATGTAACAATTACCAGAATTCATAGAATTTAAGTTAGGAACAATAGGCTAAAATGAATTAATAAGAAGAATATTTCAGATTGTATGTGTAATAAATATTAGCCAATTTTATTATTGTAATAAATTTATTCGTTTTTCCAATTTTAATAATTGCTTCGTGAAAATAGTTTACATTTGTAATAATTGTAGGTCATCAAACGTTGTCCTATTTGGATAATTTTGGTATCTACTTTTCCAGATAATTCAGAGCAAAGTTGCCAAAAGACGTGTGTGTGTGTAGTGCTCCAACTCTTACCATTTCAGGTTTCATAAAACAAACAAACTGACAAACAAAAATTAATTTTCATATATAAATATAAGCAAAGAAGGTTTTCGGTCAACTTGTCGTTTATTAATACCTTCAACAACACAACCGACATAGTATATTTCATATTAAACAACTATGTAGCAATCGACTTTTAGCAAAATGTTTCTGTTACCAATATTTTTGATATTCATTGACACAATTTATACATTTTATGTCCGCAATTTGTATATTAAATATTAATTTATTATAATAACAACTGAATAATTAATTATAAGAAACTATATTTCCGGTACGATTCGGGGAACTTCAAGACAAAAGCTTATCTCTCTGATGTTGAGGATGTATGTGGGAGTCGGTGATCACTTACCAGCAAGGGACACGACTGCTCGTTTACCAGCTATGACCTGGCGTAGCAACACGTGGCATGTGTTAGCCCCGTCAACCGGAGTTTACTCGAAAGGACATGATTCTAAAGTGAAAGAGACGTAAGTGATGTTATTCTGATGTTACTATGGTCCTTGACATATTAAGATTCAAGAGGTTTATCATTCATTGTATTTGAAAATATCATTTATAAATAAACTATCTAGTGCCTGCGACTTCGTTCGCGTGGCGTAGTTCTATTATAATCAAAGTGATTTTTCTTCTGAGGTCAATATAACAGGTCTATAGGCTACAGCGCTAGTGACCCGTGAAAATTCATAAGATCATAACACCACAGAAAGTTTCTTTGAAATTTTCAAATTCATCGGGTAAAGTATAATTACTGAATTTATCGTAGGAATGAGCGATTTGCGAAAAGCGAATGAGCAGTAAATAGTTTTCTCGATGTTGACCATGCTTAGTATCACACACACATCTCAAAAAGAGTACCTTCGAATTAGTAGTTTCGGAGATTAGCCTGGACAAACAGACAAACAGACAAACGGACAAACAGACAGTCAAAAAATTTAAAAACATTAAAAAGTGTTCTAATACTATTTTAACATCGTCTCCAATTAGTTTTTCGTAAATATATTCAACTAGATGCGCCCCGCGGTTTCACCCGCGTAAATTTAGATCCCCTGGGAAAATAGAAAATCATCCCATGGCATCCCATAGGATCATTTTTTCGGGATAAAAACTATCCTATGCGTTAATCCAAGTTACCCTCTATGTGTGTGCCAAATTTTATGAAAATCGGTTCAGCAGTTTTTGCGTGAAAGAGTAACAAACAAACAAACGAGCATACTACTACAAAAAATAAATTTAAAAAAAAATAAAAAAAAAGGGAGGGGGGGAAATATTGTATATGTATATATAATATAAAATATTTTTTTTTTTTTATGATATAGGAGGGCAAACGAGCAGCCGGAGCCATTTTCATGACTACCGACGCCCACAAACATCCGCATAGAGGCTATACAGATGCGCTGCCCTCCTTTCTCCTCCGACCTCCATGGACCACCACCAAATATAAATAAAAGATAAATTAAACAATAATAAACAAATACTATGTAAATAATAACTCTTAAAATAATGATAAAGGCTTAATGAGAAGGCCAATAGCACAACTCATTTCGCTATCAACAAAAGGCTTAAGAAAAAAAAAAAAATAGCATACTTACAAACTTTCGCATTTACAATTTTAGTAATTAGCTAGCTTCCGCCCGCGGCTTCGCCCGCGTGGATTTCGGATTATAAAAAATCTCTATAAATTTTAACTTCTTATGTTATTCTGATATGAAAGCTATATTACTGTAAAGTTTCATGAAAACCCGTTCAGTAGTTTTTGTGTGAAAGAGTAACAAACATCCTTACAAACTTTCGTATTTAAAATATATTAGTAGGATTAGTAGGATTATTAGGATATACAGACTTTAACTGTATTATCATAATATGTATAGATAAGTGAATACCATTATATGTTTTGCATATTTGCGGTAAGTATAAAAGCGAGTGAAGTGTAGATGACGTCTGTGAAGTGGTGAACTCGCGGTCACAGCAGCTGACCTTCGGAGAAAGCGTGGCGCGTGACGCGCGCTCTGTGAGCTGTATAAATTGCTTCCTTCTTTCTAAACAAACAAAAACTTTGCTAAATACCTGTTTGTGGCATTTATTACATTCTTATCTCTGTGTTTGATTGATAGTTCGCGTGCTTGTCACGAAACCTGTCCACTAGTTTGGCTACGTTTGCATAAAAACTTAAGTACAAAAAGTTTCTTATTGTATTACGAGAAGGCAAGCGAGCAGTAGGAGCCATTTTGACTAACGACGTCCACAGACATCCTCGTATTGGTTATATGTTGTTCCTCCTCCTCCTCTTCTCTATGTGAGGGTAACGCATCTGCGTAACAACCATGTGGATATCTTTTATCTTATCTTTTTGCAGTAAAAATTGTATTCGCGCACTTGAGCTATAAGCTGCCGAGAGCGTTACAAAAAATCACATTCGGGCAAGGCCAATGGAAGTTGTCATTTAAATTCAAAATAGCATATGACATCTGATTTCTTTGTAACAACTTAATCTATGTACCTTACTCCAAGTTCGTAATGAAAATCAATGATTAAGTTTTACTTCAATTATGAGGTCTAAATCACACTTCTTTTTACCTCTCTATACTATAAGATACGTATTCGTATCTTGAAAGATACCTCATGTGTCATGTCGTGCTTTTTCAAAATTATTAAATTTAAATGAAATGAAATGACAAAGTTTTAATTCAATATAGAATTACATTTCTTTTTTGTTTTTTGAACTACTTTTTGAACGTCAACAATTACATTTACCACCGGTTCAACAATAGTCCTGTTTGTTGCTGAGTATGTTTCAATTTCTTCTCATTTTGATCTTCTGCTAGTAGAGTACGACAAAACATGCTAAGCAAAACCTATTCTACGATCCCAAACATATCTTTCTTCATCAGAGGAGAAATGATTTAGTATGTCGTTATCATGTTGATGATCAAATTATTTATTATACAAAAACAAACTGGCGGCGTGAACCCTGCACTTTCTCCAAGGCCGCGGCGCCTGCTGGCTGCGCCCCGCCACAGCCTCAGACGGACACGGTTATATCATAGGCTACATCGAGCTCATATAACTTTCATTTATACCAGTTTTGTTGTCGATATACAACATCGTAAAATCATTTCCTTTATTCATATCTTGAAGCATCTTCATTTTATTGAACCAGCTAAACGGTACACGCGTTGCTGTGGATTAAAATAATATCACGGCCATTATCGAAATAGAATATAGCCTCAATGTTAAGTTGCATATAATAAGAGATAGCTTATATATAGTAAAAGTAGTTTTAGCCATGCATGCATGTAGCCGAATTGGGCGACTGGGGAGATACCTCGCTTACCCGATATCGGTGTAAAGTGACAGCTGCGTTGTCACGTTTTGTGCGGTGTGTAAGTAGCCGTTGATCCATGGAGGTAAGAGGAGGAATGAGGGCAAAGCATCTATATAACCTATGTGTGCGGATGTCTGTGAGTGTCGGTAGTCATGAAAAAGGTCTTGACGGGTCGTTTGCCCCCTTATACTATTAAAAAAAATTGTGAAATTGTTTATTGAAATGGGTTCAATAGTTTAGGAGTTGTCGCGGACATACAGCGTGACATTTAATTTATGTATATACGACAGGTTCCTACTTCTTGATAACACTTTTACAACACCTCGCTAAGAGGTCGAACACGCAACAGTTTAAGGCCAAGTTTGGTAAGGAATATTTAGTGACCTTCGACAAATACGACCTTGAGTTTCTTCTTGTATTAGACAGAGGTATGCTTTGCAGCTTAATGGTCACCGCATACTTGTCAACTCGGAAAGGGATCGTAACCGTATCGCCTTCACTTTTGGAGTCCAGGCGATTACGTTACGGTTCCCATTAGTGTGTGTCGCTGTATGGAGTTTCATACAAAGAATACTGACCGGCTCGAGGTGATAAGGTTACGATCCCTTTCCGAGCGGTGACCATAAATGGGCTGGCCTGACTTTTACAATTCGGCATAAAGTGACAGCTCGATACACCTTCATCAGATTGCTATGAGCGCTCATCGGGCGAGCAACTACATTTGAGGTGGAAATAGGGACCGAAACCTGCGAAGGAGAGATATGTATATGTGTAGAAACGAGAATGTATATTATAATAGCTAATTTAACTGTCGTCATCATTGCTGAAGTGGCCCTTCGTCCCCCGTCTCCACCGGCGAGGGCTGAGGGATATAGTGATAGGCCAGGTGACTGCGCATTACTCGTGGGTTGTAAGTTCAAATCCTGCCAAGGTTAATGAATGTGCGATGAATATTCAACGAATATCCGCTTCTGGGTCAGTGATTGTTGATAAATATTTATAAATATTAATAAATGAATAATTTACAAAATGACCGCGGCTTTGCTTGGGAGGAATTTACTATAAAGCCTACACTGTGATATGCTGGGCCCAATTATATGCTTTGCTGAATTAGAACGGCTTGACAAGAGAGGTACCTCTCGTTTACACGATACCACCACAAAATGACAAATCAAAATTCTGTTGTTACGTGCTGTTTGTTGAGGCTCGTCGGGGTCAGTATAGAATTTCTTGACAGTAGAATGTGACACAAGCCCATGTGGTACATTCTACTGTCTGAAGAGTAATATGTTTTGGATGTCAACGAATTTAGATCTATCTGTTAATAATATTGCAGCGATGGCTCTATCTCTTAAACCGAGGGTCTCTACATTTTGTAACTTATAAAGAACCAGCTGCCGGCCAATTCTAAAGGAGTCAATTGTTCAGGATTTTTTATGATAATCAAGATTATAATCTATATTTGAACAAAGTTTAAACTAAATCTGACCACAAGTTTTTGCAGAAAAGAAAAAATATAGATAGTGAAATTATCTTTATTTGCAATCCTTCACATTTATAATATATGTAGTTTCTAGTAACCCACCTGAGAGGAGGAGGGCAACGTGTCCGCATTACAATTAAATACAGACGAATACGGGTAGCCTAGGGCGCGCTTGCCCCCGGCTTGGCTCTAAATGTATTTCTATCATATATTAAAATTTCATAAGGTTCTCTCTTTCAGTGAAGTCTGAGCTTTTGTACACGTTGTCTAATATTAGGCTCGGACGGGAGAAATTCTATTCTTTAGTATTCTCGCAGGCTTTCATTGCATAGCTATTATAATATAAACATATGTTATACAAAATGTTTTATAGGGCCTCACAACTTTTTATGGTAGAAAGACTGAGCTGCGAGACTTGGTTTTTTTACAGGATATTTTTGTTGGGATTCATATGTCATGAATTATGCGAAATTCACGATGGCGAAGCTGCGGTCGGAAGCTAGTATTCGTAGTATTAAATATAAACTTAACTGCATAACTTCATTTAATTTATTAAAGACATGTAAACATATTTACTAGGAGAGTCCCAAACATCGATTTTTGGCGGAATAGCCAAAACACGATAAACATCCATGTTGTGATGCAAATAAGGGACATGAAAGAAATGTGAGGCGAGTGGTTAACAAAAGATTAGAGTGGAGGCGAAACGGGCGTTAAGTCAGGCGGACGGGCGTTGCATAATCAAAGAAAGCACTGGAGTGTGGCTTCAAAGCAGCTCGGGCGTTATTATTTGATTTCATCTTCTATATAATATCTCGTTAGGATTTAAAGACCTTTAGTGCGAGTTATTCTGAGCTATTTTAATGTCTTTTTGGTCATTAATTTACTATCAAGAAGAATTATAGAAGCACTGGATAATATGTTTGCTTGTACATTTGCTTTAAGTAAGAGGTGGTGCATGCATGTAGGCGAGTTGGGCAGTTACGACCGGACCTCTCGCTTAAACAAAACCGGTGTAAAGTGACAGTTGTGCTGTCGCGTTTGGAGCGGTGTGTAAGTAGCCGGTGGCCCATGGAGGGAGGAGGATGGAGGGCAGCGATCTGTGCTCAATCTGTGTAGTCTCTATGTGGATGTCTACAGGCGTCGGTAGTCACAAAAATTGTGCCGACTGCTCGTTTGCCCCCTTATACTTTATTAAAAAAAAAAATATGCTTATATTACATACTCTCTGCCTACCTCGTTAGGGAAGTATCTTAAAGATGTGTTATTTTTGTTGTTGTATTATATGTTTGCTTGTACGTGTAATTTGGAAAACCTCTTAAGATACTTTTTCCAATTGGGTTTCTTTCGGCACACGTAGAATTGCAGTACTTGACTTACTCGACTTATATTCCTAAGTCCTCGAGTTGGGGCAGAGGGCGTCCACAGTGACTCTCCAGGTCGGTCGGTCTTGAGCGTCGCGTTTGATTTCGCTCCAAGTCTTGCCAATCTTCTTCGCCTCGTCAAGAACTGAGCGTCGCCAGGTTTGCTCAGGACGGCAGTACTAGTACCTCACATGTACTTGCGTCAAGTGACATTTGTGCTATCGTACTTAATGTTGTGTGTGACGTTCGGGTAACCCACAGGGGGAAGGATGAGAGATGGCATCGCATCTGCATGACTTTTAGATTTTTATGGATGTCTGTAGTCAAAAAAGCTCCGACTGTTCGTTTGTCCACATATACAATAAACAAAAATAAGAGGTTATAGGTACCTACATCTATAAGGATATAAAAAGAAGTTTTCTACATTTAAAGAGTTCATTGCTTCATTAATTTAGATATACATTAACCTACTCTATATTTAACAACATATTAGAGGAGTTTAATATCACCTCATGATTCCAGCGTGTACAGTAACTAATAATCTAATTAAAACACTATTAACACAATTAATAGATTAATTATTAATACCTATTAATGTTCCATCTTGTATAATAACAGGCAAGTACCTACGTTATTTGATATTTCATTAGGAGTAACCTGTTTCCGAATCAAGTGATTTGCTCTGAATCATCTCGAATACGGATACATATTATGTGTAGCGGAGGCGGTAATATCTCCTTACTTTTGCTCATATTATCATCTGAATATTAAGCCTTTATTGAAAAAATTGAGTGTCGCGTATATCTGTGAGTTTGACGGTCATCAAATACATCTGTAGTACTATGTCATACAGAGGAATATAATAAAACAGTAATTTCAATAATAATAAATTTAAAAAAAATACAATCATTGTATATCTAATGACGTTTTAAGCCTACACACAAAAAATATAACAAAATATTACATTTAATTTTAAAATCTCTACATTTCCTAGTCTCTACAATATAAAGCTACCAGGTTCACTGAGATCAGTATGTCTAAATACTGCATCGTTTAACGTGTCATTGTAGTAACAATAGTCATTTCTACGATAGATGGTGATTTTTGTCAAATATTTTTTTAGAAAATTTTACAAAAATTAAATTTTTTTTGATCATCTTCACACTTTACAAAAAATCCTTTGTAACTAAATATTTTTTTTATATTTACCATACGTACGTATATAGAGTATTATTTTTTCTGTTATTGTGAATAATCTATAATCTGTCATATAAACAAAATATTATAGTAATAACATCAGAGAAGCTAATAATTTAAAGATATTAGGACTAACATTTGATCCCAAGATGAACTGGGTTACTCACATTAAAAAACTAAAATCTGAGTGCCATTACAGGGTGAACGTTATAAAAATCTTATCAGCAAACACTTGGGGATCGGATTCTAAATACATTAAAAATACTTACAAAGCCCTAATTAGACAAAAAAATAGATTACGCTGCAATTATCTATGACTCAGCTTCGAGCAACGTCTGTAAACTTCTAGAAAGCACTCACGATCAATGTTTAAGATTAAGTTTAGGAGCGTTTAGAACAAGCCCAGTTAATAGTATCCTTGTTGAGTCAGATGAATTGCCTATGCAATTAAGGCGGAAAGAATTATGCTTCACATACGCAGCCAAACATTACGAACTATAAACGGTCCTTTCTTAAAGAAACCTTAATTCCATCAGATATCGAATATGATTTAAAACCATCTCTTCCAGTCCCTTTAAAATTAAGAGTCAAAAAGTATTTCGATGAAATCAATTTCAAATTCCCACCTTTTTTCTCTCTCACTTACCCAGTTCCTCAGCGACCATGGCAAAGAGTAGAAATAACCGTAAACTTAGATGTAGCTAACAGAAACCCTAAAAATCTACCCCTGATTACATTTACAAAGATCTGTATCATGAAATTATAGAAAAATATTCGGATTTCCAACTATTCCTTACAGATGGCTCTGTTTCCGAAGGAAAATCAGGATGTGCAATTGTATCGCCAACAAATGTTTGGAAATACAGACTACAAGACTACACAACCATATTTACTTCCGAAGCGATTGCAATCCTAAAGTGTTTAGAGATTATAAAAGATACTACAAGTAACAAAAAATATTTGATTTTTTGTGATTCTATGTCATCTCTCTTAGCGCTATCTAACTTCCAAAACTCAGACCCGCTTGTAAACTTAATTAGAAAGTCTGTAGGAGACCTTACTCAGGGTGGTTTCATTATAGAATTAGTGTGGATTCTTAGCCACTAAGGCATCTCAGGCAACGAAAGTGCAGATGTGCAAGCTAAGGAAGCTACAAAGTTACATTACTGTAATTACAATACTTCTAACATAAAAGATGTTAAAGATTATAAAAGATACTACAAGTAACAAAAAATATTTGATTTTTTGTGATTCTATGTCATCTCTCTTAGCGCTATCTAACTTCCAAAACTCAGACCCAGTTGTAAACTTAATTAGAAAGTCTGTAGGAGACCTTACTCAGGGTGGTTTCATTATAGAATTAGTGTGGATTCCTAGCCACTAAGGCATCTCAGGCAACGAAAGTGCAGATGTGCAAGCTAAGGAAGCTACAAAGTTACATTACTGTAATTACAATACTTCTAACATAAAAGATGTTGAAAAACACTTAAACTTAAAAATTAGAACGC
>LUGF01006739.1:27832-46281 GCA_001625245.1 Calycopis cecrops | reverse complement strand
GGTCCCGCTTATCAATTGTGATAGTAGTTGAGCCAGTTGCAGGCCTTCTGACCGGTAAACTTTAAGATTAAAATTACTAACCACTTATACATTGGCAATTTGGGTCTAGAAATTTCGACACGCATTTGCCTTATTTTTTACTAGCGGACGCCCGCAACTTCGTTTACGTGACTTCGTTTTTTTACCACAGTCGGTTAGCCTATAGTCTTCCTCGCTGAATGGACTAACTAAGACTGAAAGAATTTTTCAAATCGGACTAGTAGTTCCAGAGATTAGCGCGTTCAAACAAAGAAACTCTTCAGCTTTATATGTACAGATTATTAGTATAGATAAGGACAAACTCATTTGTCAGAATTGGAACCATCTGTCAACTTCTGCTCATTACCTTTCCCACACGGCTAACCTAATGCAGATGTGTTGCCCTCGTTCACCCTATCCCACACATTATTAGTAGTTCTGAGAGTTAAGAAGAAATGTAATGAGCTAGACCCACAGTTTTCAGTTGCAAGTTTTGCTGTGTAAAAGTTTCAAAAATTTTATATTTTATTTCATAATTAGCTGTAACCGGCGCGCGTTGCTACGCCGTATAAAAATTCATTTTTCATGTATAAAATTCATTGTAATATAATATCTTAATGGTAAAAAAACAGTTAATGTTAATCTGTGATAATGTAGAATTTAAATAGTGAAATAATTTTTGTAATCGGTCCAGTTTAATTTCGGAACCTATTTATTACGTACAATACAAATCTTTCCTCTATAGATACAATAGGTTAGGGATAATCAAATTTACTTGTACACCGTTACACATTAAAAAAGCAGTTAAATTACTTAAGTAATTAATTAGATTAAGTAATGAGTATAATATAAATAAGTAATGAGATGTTTTTTAATGTGTGTGATACATTTACCCACATTATATTATTATGTATTTAGACACTGAGTATCTATTTAATGGTGTTTAATTTAAAAATATTCAACTTCGACAATACCTACAGCCTTAGTTGTGGGGAAAATATCGTACGGCATTTCTAGGAGAAATACAACGAATATGCTGAATCATTGCGATTCGAAACTTGTTTATAGGAAAATGGCGCCGGCAGTACAAAGTGAATTATGTTATGGCGGTCGGTGATGGCTCTTTAATGGGAACGGTTCGACAGCCGATGTGATTTGTTAACGCTTTCAGAATTATTTCTTACGTAACTCGGTGCTGGTCCAATTAGAGCCAGTTTCGTTTTAAAACGTGCTCGGTGGTGCCTTAAAATTATACGCAGAGACCTCATTTTATATGAATCTAATGATTGCTTTGTAGCTCGAAAGGAGGACTAAATCTAAAGTCTCGGGACTAAATATTTTTCCGGGGTGACATATGATGATGGTATCCAGGGTTGGCATGATGATATCATCGAGATATAGGACTTAGGTACAGTAGGATTGGACTGGTTGACTAAAGAATAATTTGCTAGTTTATATTGGCTCAATTTAATAATTATCAAACAAAGGGCCGGTTTTTCAATCGTCAAATAAAAATCAACCCTAGGAATAAATTATACTCATCGCACTTACACACGAATTAAAAAATGAAACAGAGATAGTTTATTCCCAGGGTTATCTTTTATCTGAGGATTGAAAAATCGGCCCTTAATATAATAATATGAAAAATCGGCCCTTAATATAATAATATTGTATAAACTGTTTAAAAATAGCCAATCTGCTCTGGTTAAATAAGACACACGATAATCTGGAGACAGAACAATAAAAATAGATACCAAGGCTTTAAATAAACATAGTAATTTACTTTTTGGTAACCCTACTGCTAGTTGGTCTAATGCAAAACAAATCAAAATAATATGGAGAAGTTATGTAAATGATGCTCATCTGACTCGAGCGTCGGTTACTGCATGAGAGCGTTTTATTAAATCGCATTTGGTTCGCAGCGAACATCGTAAACGGGAAATAGTCGGGGATATAAAGAGGGTTCTGATACTTCGCATGATGAGTTGAGACTTTCAAAACTGAAATATTAAACGGTACCAAAGGATTCAATATAGAAATTGAACTGTAAAAGTATCGATGGAAGTGAATGAAATATTCTTTATTGTGCACATTGCGGTCATAAAACATACATTGGTACGAAGCGCTGAGTTAAACACTATTAAATTGAAAGTCAGCGTCTAAATTGATTGATAGTCGAAATACTAAGACGAATATCTAAATCCTACTAATATTATAAATGCGAAAGTTTGTATGTTTGTTTGTTTATTAGTTTTTCCTTCACATAAAAACTGCAGAATCGATTTTCATTTGGCACACACATAGAGAGTAACTTGGATTAACACAATATAATAAAATAACAAATAGGATAGTTTTTATCCCGAAAAAATGTTTCTATGGGATGCCGTGGAATGATTTTCTACTTTCCACGAGATCGAAATTTACGCGGGTAAACCCGCGGGGCGCAGCTAGTTAAAAAATAAAATTTAAAGTTACCTGCTGCCACAGTAGGTATTTCCGAACCGATACGACCTGGGGCTCTTAAAAAAAACAGCCTATTCTTATTTAAAAGGATCGCAACGTGTCTGGACAACACATACATACAGTACAGTGAAAAAGAAATAGAATTATTTGGTTTTGAGGTCAGTAAAAGTTATATTTTCATGTATGTATGTAAATAAAATCCCAGTCGCTTGTTTTTAAACATTCTTAGCTAATATAATCGAGCGTCACTGGTGGAATACCGTGACATATAAATGTTATAACTTGTTTGTGCTGTGGTCTGATATTTGATATGATATTGATCACGAGCAGATGTAATGTGGTGAGTAGGAAGTTGCATGCATGCATAGGCACGTCGTGATAAAGGTGTATTGCGTACAGGAGTGAAGGGATATTTATTACAAGTTATGGAATGTGTTTAAAAGGGACGTTTTTATTGTATATAAGACGACAAACGAGCTATCGGATCCTTTTACATCTTTTAGTACATAAACAAAGTATAAGTATTAAGTACAACACGGACGCGGTTTTTTTTATAGCATAGGAGGCAAACGAGCAGTTGGGTCACCTGATGTAAAGTGATCACCAACGCCCACAGACATTCGTAACACCAGAGGTCTAACAGGTACGTTGCCGACCTTTGAGGAAAGAATAAGCTCTTTTCTTGAAGATCCCTAGGTCGTATCGGTAAGTTGGGACCTGGCAAGAATGCTCTCTAGACCCTAGTCCCGTACTTCCCCCGATATCGCCGAATAAGACGACATAGGGGATGGTGCGGGGGTAGAGAGCGGGGAATGGAATTTTTGCCAGGTCCCAACTTACCGCGTCCGTGTAGTAGGTACATAAATTTTATCATTAAATTTATGTGGACAAGTTCATCTTTCTCTCTCTTTCCCACTTCCTTATCCTCTCTAATGGGCCACAGAAAAACGCCGCACGAAATGCGACCTATCTGTCAATTTGTGGTATGATGTGAGCGGTCTCCCCCGGTCGTGCCGCTCCCAATTCGCAGCAACGCAGAGGCACTATCTCTTACTAATTCAAACGGCCTTGTTGATAACGTTTCGGTGTGTTAAGTGATTCACACACGCTGAGTGCTGATCGGACGTGTCAAGGTTGATGGCCGACGATGTTCTTCTCCAATTATACTTTTTATTGCACTTTTTCTAATCGTCGTCGTTTTTATATAATTAAAGCTATGATAGTTGTAATTTTTAGAATATAATTATATCTATACTAATAATATAAAGCTGAAGAGTATGTTTGTTTGAACGCGCTAATCTCTGGAACTACTGGTCCGATTTGAAAAATTCTTTCAGTATTACTTAGTCCATTCAGCGAGGAAGGCTATAGGCTTTTTAACCGACTGCGGTAAAAAACGAATTCACGTAAACGAAGTTGCGGGCGTCCGCTAGTCTAGTTATATGTAGGAACAAGTAGTGCTGCGTTACCGAATTGGGCAGGCACGGCCGGGGCGCTAGCTCTCACTTACTGCCGTGAAGTGGCTGCTACCCTGTCGTGTTTCGAGATTCCGCTGGTCCACGCGTTCCGACCACTGCTTCTTCTGTGTCGCCAGGATCGACAGCGGCAACCAAAACGATCTTTTGCTGTGATCTCAGGGAGCTCGAGGGTAAAGGTAAAAAACTATCTTGGAACGCAACGAATTTAATCAAAAGAAAATAGCAGTAGGAAGAAATTCTAATTGGCTTCCCCAGTCAAAGCGGGAGACAGCACAGTATTGCAATGACTTATACAAGCCAAGAAAACAGAGTGCAGCCAAGTGAGGCCCAGTTACTCTTCACCACGAACATATTGAATTCTAATAAAAAATAACTGAATAATTGGGGAATTTGCATTCACCTAATGCATCCGTCTCTGCCATTGCCCCCCTACTATAAAAATGCATCAATTTAGGTCGTCACACCCCGCTTTGCGAAAAAAGCAGTGGCGATACTTTCTAGTCAGAGGTAGTGCCCTAGAGCATTACTTAATTGGGCAGGCACGACCGGGAAGCGTATTAAGTATGGTTTGCAAGTCGCTGGCTTATTTTCGTGGACGAGGGAATGGGCAGTCGCCAAAAACATCCTGCTCTGCATTTGCCCCCTTATAAAATAAAAAATGCAACAACTCAGATGGGCGTGAGTCGTCACATCTTTTGCTAAAAAAGCAAAGGGGGAAGAACGTGCATCGGATGTAAAAGCGCGTCCTCAGACTGAAACTGAGTGCCTTATTTATAATTCATCGAGTACTTAGCATTAAAGGCCAACATCTCGAGACAAACAAAGAATTCCCTCTCCCCTAAGCCCTTATGATACTAAGAGGATTAACCTCCCCCCAAAAATACATTATAAAAGCAATCTAATACATTGTTTGTTTTATATTTGACTTGTGAACGAATGGACTTAAAACATCCTGCTTCGATTGATGGGAATATTATTTATTTTACTTTCCTATTGTATAGTGGTGCGACCTCTCGTTCACGTGATACCTCCTGAGTTTTGTGAGGTCCTTAAGTTTCCGGTGGCCCATACAAGGGTGAGGAGAATAAGGAAACACTTCTGCTTAACAATTATTTGGATATCTATGGGCGTTGGTAATCATTAAACGGTTCCGATTTCTTGTTTGACCCCTTATACAATAAAAGAAAAAAATAGCAAAAGCGCTTCCCCCTGCCCTTTTCAGGCCCTGTTGTACAAAGTGCAGCCTCTTCAGCTCTCTTCCTCTTCAGTTCAAATGCACTCCAGGCTACTTGCTCTTGTTAAGTTAATCTACCCTAAGTATCAACTCACAAGATATGAAGTATCGAGATTGTGTATAGAACGTTTACGATAAAACTTGAACGATGTGACGTACTGGCGGTTGTAAGGCGAGTGCTTGCTTTCTTTTTCTAATCGCAACAACTAGACACGTAGTTCTAAAACATGCCGCCATATCTAAACGAGGTGACATTTGAAATATCATATCCCTCATCTTAAACACCTTCTTTGACTTACTAATCTACATATTTTTGGATTTCAATGAGGTCATCACATAGCACTTTGTTCTTTTAAGTAGGTAATTATCTATGTTTTCAAATCCTACAGTGACAGAGTAGAATAAATGTATATAGGTATAGATTAACTAAAAATATAGTAAGTATATCAAATAGACATTCGCGAAAATACGAAAGAAATACGCCAATCGCCAATGGCGATCCCCATTCTACCTCGAATAAGATATTGCATAGAAATCGTACCGTGGCAGTAATACGGATAGAAGTATCAACAAAATATACGATCACGGTAAGTAGCTATTTGTTGGCGGCTTCATCAATTGTTCGAGAACGTTCGAGCGGAGCGAGTAACCTACTTGTTTTTTCACTATAACGTTTGTTATCGCACGTATAGAATATCCAATTCTTTCTAAACTTGTCTCTAATAATCTGTTGCGTATTCTTGTTTAAGTTCTTGAATTAGATTGTGACTAAACCAGCTGTTGTTGCTTATCTTCAATCAGATATTACTGAATTCTTGATATTTTCTCAACAATGAAATTATTTGTGAATTTTGTCAAGAATATCTTCAAAAACGTGCCTACGTGGTTACCTCGTCATTGATGAATTACGAATGAAATGAAAAGATAAATTTACATTATTTAAAAGCAATGTGACATAATAAAAGATGATGGTGTAGCTGCGGTAAGATGATTATATTAAGAATTATGACTTTGATGATATTATTAAGAAGCGTTAGAAGTTTCAAAATTTAAACACATTATACTGATATGTCATAATAGGAAAACAACTTAAAACATCCACAAGCAGGGGCGCAACCACCACCTGCTTCGTGCGCGAGCTTCCCCTATCTCTGACGCCGTCCCTAGTCCCTACAGCCATGACAATAACAGTTACAATAGCTATTCAAGTTATCATATCGGGATGCGCCTCATACATCTGAGGAAGAGTGGATAGATCGTCCTTTTGATCCCAAAACCAATTTTGCCACCTAAAGCTCGCCACTAATAGCTTTCGAATGCTGTATTTGGTTTCTTTTCGTTTCCACACCTTAAATTCAGATCCGAAACATGCAGACAGACAGCAGTAATCTTTTAGCCTATACATACACGACATACGAACATACGCTACTTTCAATTTGTATTAATAAATACAAAACAAAATCACAATACCTACGATCACTTTGGTTAAAATTCATCCGCCATTTTAATGTATAATATTAATCCCTGATAGTTGTTTTTGCTCTCCCCTCGGTGACGGAGCAGTTCTCGTGATTTATGGTCACATTATCTGTGGCCATCATTCCGATGTTATGTTTAGACTCCAAATTGCCCTCATTGTTTGCTCCTCACCCCTACAATGGCCGACCTTTTGTGTAAATTACCAATTCCCAGGCTCTCCCCGAACTTGATTAGGAATGAATAAAATACAATCTAAATACATTTGTTTTATTTGTGTAAATGTCCGGCATGTACAGAAATAGAATAAATGTATTTACACATCGCATCGAATGAAACGAAACGCTAGCATTTATAAACATAACTAGCCCTTCGTTGTACTTCAAAATGTAAAATTGTTCATTCGTAATGCGTATATTATTTCTTGATAATGTAGCTTTCTATTAGTAAAAGTATATAATAATAATTCTATTAGTAGAAGTGATAGTAAAAAAAGAGGTTTAAATGGTTCCAGTAGTTTTGGAGCTTAGTCGATTCAAGCAAAAAACTTATTTTGTCTTCACCGGAAAAGTGACACTTTACCCCGTCTTGTTGCCAATGAAATCACGTAAACTTGCTCAAGTGTAGATGATTTCCTTGGTTTATGAACCGTTTTTTCATATATCGTCAGGTATGTTTATCGACTTCGATATAGTTTCCTTAAATTACTTTAAAAGAAGTCATGATATTTTAAAATTTTTGCGATGATAACAGCAGCAATTGGTAATGTTATTTATTTAATAATATTATATATAATATTTACTATTTAACTAACTAGCTTCCGCCCTCAGCTTCGCCCGCGTGGATTTCTGACTTCAAAAATGAAGTTATTATACATCCATCAAAATTTGTTGCGTAATTTCAATGATCTAAGCGTAAAGAAACACAGACGGCAGAAAGCAACTTTATTTTATATTATGTAGTGATGTGTAGATAACGTGAAATCTGTTCATAGATTATGCGCTAAGCATATTATTATATCATTTGAATTAGTGTCATTACGCTCATGAGTTATTCAAATTACGTTGTCAGTCAAATTAATTGGATCGTCTCATTATTATTACGTCGTAACTACATCTGTTGGTGAAAGACGCGAATCAATCTTTAAATAAAACATCTATTGAAAAAAATAGTAAGAGGTAGTGCCACGCTGCGTTGAAATCGAATTGGGCCGGCACGAACGGGGAGGTACCTCCCGCTTACACGATATCGGCGTAAAGTGACAGCTTTTAGCTGGAGTGCCCTGTTGCTGATAGATCCGGGGTACTCCAACATAGCGGCCGAAGGCTCTCGCAGTGGTTTTTAGTCGGTAGGGGCCCCGTGCCGAGTCCGACACACCCTTCCGGCTCACCCAGAGCCGGTTGGACGGTGCCTAAAAGCATTTTCCCTGCGTCAAAAAAAAAAACAAAAGTGACAGCTTTACTGTCCCAATATATTATATCTATAAAACTAATCTATGGACTACGTTCCGGCTGCTCGTTTTCCCCCTTGGGTATGTTATAAAAAGTCACAGTAAACTAGCTATACGATAAGACGGACGATCCTTCCTCTAACCTAATTTTCAGTATTTTAAGTAAGTTTAAAGTTCTTATTTTCCTGCTATAGTATATATATAGTATAAGTATATTATATAAGAGCAATTTAAATTATCCAGTGCTGTAACTTCTTCTATTGAACAATCTCACTAATTTTTCGATTTAACTTTAAATTCCAACTTAATTATTACAATCGTCAAATGTTAATCGTCTAAAGCACCGGTGACGAGAATTATTAGAGTAATTAACGCCACTCATATTAGAGTGGACATATTCTCAGGGGCTGTGAGTGATGTTGCAAAAATTTTATTATATGTTATATGTTATGATAGTAAATAAGTCGATTTTAAATAGTAATAAGTAGAATAATAAGATACAATATTGTATTGGGTAGTGGTAACCTGTAAAAATATTGTGTATTGGAAATAAATAAATAAATAATAAATAAATAAATAAATGTTGGCTTTAAAATATTTAGTAAAATGGTAAAAGTAAGAAGTAACTTACAATACTGTATTAAATAACATATTTTTTAATACTATTTCCACTTTATTAATTTTAATTACATTAAATAAAAGAATACAAAGTGAAAATAGTAGGTATAAAAAGTAGGAGAATCTTCAAGAAAAGAGCACTCCTTTTTCTTAAAGGCCGGCAAAGAGACACCCAGTTTTGCGGATGTCTATGGGCGGCAGTAGTTACTAATCACCTGCTCGTTTGCCCCCTATATCATAAAAAAAGGTATATCATTTAACAAAGTTATAACGATATTTCCATCAAGAAGTGACAATACGTCCGATCATCGATAAGTAACTTACTATTCTCGACAATTTAAATTCTCCCAAACGTGAAAGGTTCATTGCATATGAGAACGTCAGAATATTCTAAACCAGACGAGGTATAATGCGTTGGTTAGGGTCCGGGTCCCTTCTATCAACGGCACGTAATGGCGTGGACAGGCTCTTTGTGACTTAGATGCGGTCCCACCCTCGAACAGTTTGGAGCCAGTCGAATTGTGTTATGGTTATTGATTTTATGTATGGTTAAGGCTGTCACACACTAACTGATAAGTTATGATTTTATCTGCGTATAAAACCATCCTTCAATATACGTATGTGCCTACATATACTTGACGACACTTACACGAGACCGGCGTGAAGTGACAGCTGTGCTGTCGCGTTTCGTGCGGTGTGTAAGTAGCCGGTGGCCCATGGAGGTGGGAGGAGAAAGGGGGGCAGCGCATCTGTATAGTCTCTATGCAGATGTCTATGGGCGTCGGTAGTCATGAAAATGGCTACAACTGCTCGTTTGCCCCCCTATACCATAACAAAAAAAAAAATATATACTTGACGGTAAAATATATATCTGCATAGTGTGTGGTGCTCCTTGAGTTTAGTATAGGGAGATATTAACAGTTATGCGCTTAGATACAGATATTTTACCGCATTTGCATAGTGTATATCAGCCATTAAATAAAAATTCAATTGAACATATCCATATGTTCCATTGAAATTTTTTATTTGAAATTAATTATTTGCCGGTTGGAATAGAAAATTGACTTTAGAATCAGAGTTTATATAGTTCTTTTAATTTTTTAACACATAGGAATACATGAGATCTAAGAGTCAGGGTGGCTAATAGACGAATGTCGGAGTCCACACTTAGTGCAATACCGACTAAACCCCTGCTTTCAGTCACTATAATTGGAAGGTCCCTGATCCGCAGGCAACAGGATCCCTCCAGCGACAGGCTGGTCTCCACGAACAGGTCAGACTTCTCCTCCTTGGGGACAGTCCAGCTACCTCTGTATAGTCCCTATTATCTCGTCGGAAACGTCCAATGGGGTCAGGTTCCCACCCTGACCTCTGGTTTCCGTAATCCAGAGTTTAATCAGTCTTATTTGAATGAACGTCAGTCAAGTTATCGTGCGATATTCGAGCTAAATCTGCTACAGCTTAATTTGCTTAGGCAAATTGAATCTGTTATAATTAGATGTCTGATAAATTGAAAAGTAAAGAAATAGGCCAATAAGAAAAATGAAATGAAATAAAAATAAATCACGACACAATTAAGCATGTGTCATTTTAATACACTGTGACATTCATAAAGTTGAGAAATAAATATAATAAGATACACTATGAATTATGCATAGAAGGTTCATATTTTAGAGGTAAATTGAAAGAATCTTCTTCGAACTTGTTAGTTTGACAAATATTAGTGAAGTAATCCCACAGCCATAAGTTATCGGGAAATATTCAAATTCCTCCGGCAATTTATAGTTCAAATTATATCTCTATTATACCATGTCAATATTTGAATCGATTACAATAAAACAACATTAACAGATTTTATCTATATTATTTATTTAATTATTTTACGAGCTCGAAGTCTCAGAAACTTGTTGTAAATGCGATAAAATCCGTCAAAAGTTTTATTGTAATGAGGAATATTCGCGTTAACCTTATCTATACTAATAACATAAAGCTGAAGAGTTTGTTTGTTTGAACGCGCTAATCTCAGGAACAACTGATCCGATTTGAAAAATTCTTTCAGTAGTTGTCAGTCCATTTAACGAGGAAGGCTATAGGCTTTTTAACCGACTGCGGTAAAAAAACGGATTCACGTAAACGAAGTTGCGGGCGTCCGCTAGTACATTATATTTGAATCGAATTGAAATCGCTTCAAGAGAGTCATTCATAGTTAAATACACTTGACAGACGTAATTGTGTAGTCAAATTCAAAGACAGAGCACAAAGGAGACCGCGAAATAATGTTTCTCTATGTGACAGTTTCCTCTGTTGGAATTATGAGGTAAATGTTTTATGTAATATCTTTCCGGAAACAATGAGAAGACGCGAGAAATGTGAAAATATCAAGCTGTCCAAATATTTGGTTCGAATCCCGCGTTGGTCATGGATGTTTATCTATGTATTGTATGTATTTCTATAAAAAAATCTTAAATATATAAAATTTCTTAAATTTATGAAACATATTAAATATATTCCGTTGTCTAGTACCCGTAACACAAGTCCTTACGGTACTTAGCACGTGACTAGGCCTACGTGGTGTCTAAAGTCACAGATATTTAAGAGGAGGATAAGTTCTCCCTAGGAAACTAGGAAATTAATAATCTAAACATTCATATTAACAAAACTGAATGTTGAATAACAATTTAAAACATATATTTACTACGGAATAGATGAAATTTTGTGTAAATTAATAAATATTAAGCGATCGAAATAAGCATTCTCAATTTGTAAAGCTAGTAGAAGTTCTGTACAGTTTGTCATTATAAGCATGAGAACATTAATGACATCTGTCATTAAAATCGTACAATCAAGAAATTTCTCCTACAATTATTGTCATGTTATTTTATTTCATAATCATCTAGTAGAACTGTATAATCTATGTAATATTTAACGTTAGAAATAATTATTAATTACACTTACCAGCGGTACAGAGAACGTATTTTGTCAGCCATTGAATACCATGTCATGTATTTTTATTTTAACCTGTTTATGTCAAAAATAATTACAAAGGCGGTACTTAAATTAATTAATTATCCTCGCCAAACCATGACTATGACGTGCATTGAACTTACAATAATGAATTATGGACAATAGGATATTTAATGATTTAAACTATTTCAATCATGTTGTATGCGTCAGCTTTTATATTCGGCTGCCATTAAAAGTGAGTGTTTGTCAGTCCATGTAACTGATGTTATGATTTTCTAATGCTAAAATAAAACTTTTAACTCTACAAATCTATGCCAAATTCATTTCACAAGATTTTATTGAAAAGAAGAACAAAATTAAGCTTCACTTGCTATATGAAACGTATATATAAATATATATCTATTTTAAAGGTATAGAAAACTATGGGAAGTAATGTTTAAGCATTTTAGTCTTTAAGGCGTTAGTAGTAAGGGCGATGTGTAATTAAATTACTTTATTGATAGAAAGCGGCTTGATTTACTCTCCATTCAGCCACGTTGCAGGCTATAACTTGCCAAGACACACACATTGACAGCTGGTACATTAAGCTCACTCACACAGAGAGCGCTCGCCGGTAGGTCAGCTCGTCGCATCACCATTTTTTATTGAAACTGGTTCTTAGATGTAACAAAGGATGAGTCAGAAAGTTGTATTCGTTTTATATAATTAGGCTTCGTTTTGCTCCATTAGCGATAGATCGTGTTACATATTGAGATGAATAAGGTAAGAAGATTTTTATGCACGATTGGAACGCAAAATTGGCTAGGCTGAGCAATTGCTTGGCCAATGCATACTAGATGCATGCATAAAGTAGGCATTTTCCTTGCTAGTTGGGAAATCAAAAGAAATATTTATTTTGTACAAGCTTGGCCACAAAACTGTCGCATCCACTATCATAAACGGTACAAAATTACATTTGTAGAGCACACAAGGGTGAGTTATCTACAAATGCAATTATTTATACATCTGGATCATAAATATCAATGTAAACTTCTGCCTAAATATTTTATTTCTAATTTATAAAGTATTATTATTATTATTATTATTATTATGAGTCTGGCGTATCCCACTATTGGCCAAAGGCCTTTTTATTCTTTTATACCTCTATATCTTGTTATATTAAAGTCTTGTCGTTCGATTCTAGGTCGAATAAGTAAATAAATAAGTTTAATAAAGTTACAGTTTACAAACAGTTTTTAAGTATAAAAAAGTTTTATGAATACAGTTACCTAACAGAGTAAAAGTTATTCTCCCATTCTAAATTACTAGTAGCCCAATGATCTTTGTTGTAGTTGTAGAATCAATATAATAGTTAATAATAATAGAATGTCACAAAATTGTACCGTAATAGTTAAACTGCTGTTTACCTCATTTTAGTAGAGAGAATTTCGACCTCAAACCTCGTCTCGTGGCTGGACTCATAACATCCCGATCAAGCTGTACTGGGCTTCTCTTCACTTCGAAAACGTAAATTCAGGTTCGAAAAAAAACAGTTCACACTTAATGGAAAGTGGCTAAGGCCTATAAACTTTTTTAATTTTTGCCCAGGAGAGCGTTAAATACAGAATTAACATATTAATATATATGAATTAACATAATTAGCAATAGTAAGATTAGATTTTTATATTAAGTATAATAAAATTAACTAGCAATCAAACAAGTTACAAGTCTTATCTAAACGCTAATGCTGTTGAAATAGAATATAGGCTTTACATGTAGAGATTGTCGAAATCCGTATCCGTTTTACAAAGTTGCCGTGATTTATAACGTAAAAGACACGTGTGCCTGTGTTCGTTGAAAAGGGACGCTTCTACCTGCCTCACAATCGCTACATCGGCGGCCTAACAATAACCTTATTGTAAAGGAAATTTGCTATAGAAGTTGGGTCGTACGTTTGATTAGTTCGGGCCATACGCCCGATATATTTAATCACACTTGGCAAACTTAGGTATATGTTGTTACCTAAATTCCGTTTTACCATTTCGAATGTTATTACATATACATATATATGTTATGGTCTGTGAAATGTATATAAATTAGCAATATGTAATCTGTAGAATTAATTTAATAGCAAAAACTGTATTTATTCATATTTAAAGTATACTTACTGGTTTTAATCTATTATACATGCGCCATTTGTATATATAATAGATCTGTTTAAAATAGTATTTACTTTATTTCTTAACTTGAATTCAAATTTTAAATTTAGAATGTGCGCAATTTAAATTTGACATGGCTGCCTAATTTGTTAATCTCGAAATTGTAATTCATTCCGCGCTCTGCTTTTGGTAATTTACTGTTTGTAATTATACTTTTCGGAAATGTTATTCTGTTGCTGTCTAAATGGTTATTACTAAAACCTAGAGATTGTCAGGGTAAGTATATAAAACTTAACTGCCATTAGGGTTATGACTGTTATACATTTTTCATATAAAAAATGTGTAAAATAGAATATAATATATTAAATCAAAAACAGCCTGTCGAAGTCGTAGAAGGAGTATCTATCTACTTAGGAGTTAGGATATACAGAGTTTATAGAGTAGGATTATAATTAGGATATATAGAGTAGATACTCCTTATATGGTCGAAGTTATTGTTTTTATTATTACAAAGCCAGAATGAATTTCAATTAAAAATGTATTACCTACTGTATTTTTTACGAAATATTTAAATCGCAGCAATATTATTCATAAGCTATGGATGCATATTGCATATATTCATCACTAGCCTGCCCTCGACGGGTCCACCTGACCACACGCACCAGACCGGACTAATTATGGAGCTTGCATCGCTATTTGTTCAGCCATTCGTACTCGACTCTGTGAAGCTGTTTCCACTTGTTTATTAACTATCAATTATAGCTTGAGGTAAACGGAATTTTTCCTTAAAGCCTCCATACACATTAACTGTTTTCTAGGTTAACCTTCAAGGCTGTTTGATAATGAATCCATGGTTGATTTTATCATCAGGAAAAAATTGGTAAGGCCAAAACTTGATGGGCATGTATATGTTAAATAGAGTGAAATATAATCATGAACATATAATGAAATAATTAATACATTTATTAAAAATCGAAGATATTGATGATTTCTGTCACTCATTTCAGTTGTCTCTAGGGACCAAAAATCTCTGACAACTAGAACCTAATTCTTTAAAAACCGTGGAGACAAAATACATTTTACATAAATTAAATCGATAGTTACCATCGTCCCGTTGTATTGATAGACATATAATAGTGATGTGCATGATGTAGAACTATAGAGTTTGATCACTCTCTCCAGATGAAGTGACAATTATGGAACCGTCTCTGGATTACCTCCTTTTATTTAAAGATTCCTCAATTGTTACGATTTAGATTTTTAGGCTCCACTTCTTTAAAATTTCTGGAGTAAATGTTTATAAAGGCTAACAAAGTTGCGCACATCGATCGGCTCTACAAAATGTTGCTTAGAAAATGCACAATGGATAAACCATTGCGTGTAATATTTTAGATATTGTCCGGCCGTGTAAATAGCAGGTATAGGCCTATTGTGATTACACAATGTGCTCGGATAACGCTGACAACGTCTAACAAAGCCACCAAATCCAGTTTCAGCTTTCGGCTTCGAGGGCTTTAGTGATTTTGATTAAACTATCCGTAATTTTGTTGGACGCAAATTAAATTTGCTCTCGCGATTGCTCGTGAATAGCACTGATTTCGAGGTTTAAAATAGTTATCTGATTCCGAGTGTTTCTATTACAAGGAGTAATTAAATTTAGTTTAGTCTTTTGTTTGTAGAGAATAAATATTTAGTTATGATCATTCAATTGGAAACTCTTTTTTCGACAACAAATTCTAATTTTTTTATAGTAAAATGAATATATTTTTATACAAATAAATTTATTTGTAAAACTAAATATATTTTCTTTATAAAATAATAGTAAGATGTGTTTTTTTGGATGTGAATAGGTGGTACAGAATACACATAGTGCCCTCAATAAAGACTCACTTCACCTGTAGTACCTATTAATTAGACTCTTAGCAAACTAAAATAATTAGTTTTACTGTATAAAAACTATTTAAACTTAAATAACCTAATAATAAAAACTAACCTAACATAAATAGTAATATGAGTACCTAGATACTAAACCGTATCAATACAAATATTAGTGCTTGGAAAACAATTGACCTATTTTCATTATACAGTTCCTTAAGACTGTACCATACTAAACGAGTTTTCTTTTTCATTGTACTTGGCACTGGCCACTAACGCTAGAGAGGGACGGCTGAACCGGTATCGTGGGAAGCGATGGTAACAAGGTTTCTGTCCTTCCTTTCGCTCTGCAGACTATATGACTATCAGGCTTTTGTCTCGAAATTGGATGCTTATTTATATCTGCAGTACTCGTCATTCATGCAAAAAGTTGTATTTCTTGTTCATACTGCATCATCATACGCACCGGCTCTGGTGCATTTGTACCAATTAGTTTCGGTATATAATGATATCTATGTACCATATGACGCTCAATAGATATGATAGTTTTATTTGATTTTCATATTTCTATATGAATATTTACCTCGTTTCACGAAAGATTTATTTTTATTTGAGAAGGATTTCTATGAATTAATATCTACTACTTAATTATTATCTATGATAGATTTGAAATGATAGCACTTCAAAATAAAAGTAGAGCAGCTGTTAGTATGAAGTAGTACAACACACACATGCTTGCATGCAGCCGAACCGGGCCAGCACGGCCGGGGAAATACCTCTCGCTTACACGAGACTGGCGTAACAGCTGTGATGTCGCGTTTCTTGCAGTGTGTAAGTAGCCCGTGGCTCATGTAAGTGGGAGGAGAAAGGACACGTATCTATTTAGCCTCTATGCGAATGTCTATGGGCGTAGTCATGAAAATGGTTCTGACTGCTCGTTTACCCCCATATACCATAAAAAAAATGTTTAAAAAACTGCCGTCAAACAGAGTAACGAAGTCAATAATCACATAATTAAAGTTTGATTCAACTTAACGTACCTATTAAGAATAATATACTTTAAATTAAGCTACAGCAATATTATTTAATATTCCGTTTAGCCCAATTCGTATCTGGCGAACCGGCGTTTGTTAATTAATCTATTTATTCAGCTTCGTTACTGCGGCTTAGCGCTAATACGCAAATATCTATTTAACCTTCATTATAAGCCAATTATCTAATTTCCTAGGTTTGCTAATTATGTTCATAAAGTATAAAGTAAATAATGCTTTTGGTGGCTACGAATGCCCATATTTCCTGCTTCACGCCTTCGCTCCTTTGGCCCTCCGGAAACTCACAAGCCGCATGAAATACGACAGGCAAACGGTCACTGTGGAAGTATTATGTGAGCGAAAGGTCGTACCGTCTTAAATCGGCTGCAATACTAACTGAAAATGAAGCTCAGTAACAATATTTTTGTAAGAGTTTGTATCCAAGTCAGGTTGTAATGTGCTTGATCCTCCTGTGTATAGTAGTAGATATGTGGGCTCGGGCGTGATTTATTAAATTCTGATGGCAAATTTGGAGGATGACGTAATGGGGAAAAACGATGTATGGTTGAGCTATCTATGGGGGTAGGCAGCAAAATGCTATATGTAAAAAGTACGGTAAAAGTACACGGTATGATTTATGTATTATGCACCCCGCGGTTTCACCCGCGTAAATTTCGATCCCGTGGAATATAGAATGAATCATCCCGTGGCATCCCATATATTTTTCGGACAATTATCACACAACAACATCATATGTGTTAATCCAAGTTACTCTCTATACCCCCTTATTAATAAACATAGAATAACTCTATCCAAGGAATAACCTAGTAATAAACTGACATCTGTCAAATTCCTTAATAAAAAACACATAAAAAGTATGGAATTTGACAGGTGTCAGTTTATTACTAGGTTATTACTTGAATAAAGTTATTCTATGTTTATTAATAAGGGGGTTAGTGTGTGCCAAATTTCATAAAAATCGGTTCTGCAGTTTTTGCGTGAGGAAGTAACGAACAGACAAACAAACTTTTGCATTTATAATATTAGTAGGTAGTAGTAGTCGTAGTAATCTAGAAATTACTTCCACTAACATCAACCTTAGTACATAACAAGCAAAAAACGTACCACCTTAGCACGAGATTCTAAAATTTTAATTAATTATTTCACGTTGGTAATAAAACCTTTTTTAACTCAAAAGTACATGTTAGCTACGTACTTTAATTTTTTTCTCGTTCAAGGTAAAAGGATCCAATACATATTCTTTCCTTGAATTAAAATGATATTACAAATGTTTCGTAACGCTTATCGCAAGATCTCAAGATGCAGAAGCGTAACGGACACGAATCAAAATAAAAACTATATCATTTCGTTACGTAAGCAATTTCTTCGTCATTATTCTTACGTCATATTTTCAGCTCTTAGCTCGAAATGCATAATTCATTTGTTTCTTTTGCCAAGGTTTTTCAGTTTTGTCGTATCTAGTATCTGTCGTTTTTAGTAAGAGGATGGAGACAAGAGAGGAGACGAATAGGGTAGGACCAGTGAGGTACCTCTCGATACTACCGCAAACTTAGTGCTATTCTGTCGTGATTTGTGCGGCTTATGAGCAGCCGGTGGATTATTAGAAGAAATGAAGAAAGGTACGCGTAACATTCATGCGGATGTACATGTATCAGTAGCCATGATAAAGCTCCGACTGCTTGC
>LUGF01006739.1:14664-27816 GCA_001625245.1 Calycopis cecrops | reverse complement strand
CCCCCCCCCTTATATTATAAAAAAAAGATCATCTTGTACCAAGAGGCTGATGCTGTCCAAAGTCCCTAGCATGGACTATACCTAGGCTATAAGGATACGTCACCATATTTAAACTCTTTAAAAATGCTTGCAACTTTTTTCTTATTTATTTCTGTCCATGACGTCATTCCTTCTATGTAAGAAGCCATACAATTTAACTCACCGAAAAAAAAAATCGAACGATTTACAATTAAAATAACCATTTACAATATTGTAAACATTTGTATGATAATGTAAGATTAACGTTACTATAAAGGAGATAGAGTTTAGCGGGTCTGTGTAAGTAAACCGGTACCGAGGTCGTCGCTCCACCAGATGTAGGTACTGCAACTAGGGTTGCCAGGCCCAAAAATCAAAAGGCACAGGCTCAAATTTGTACGGAAATTTTGCTCTGAAAGCCTGACACACACACAAGAAAAAGATGGTAATTTTATCTTATGCATTTATTATTATTATTCTTTTGAGACTCTGACAAGTCGTGTTTTTAAAGCGAACTTTTTGGTATTCCCTTCAAAAGCCGCACAGGGCGGACTTGAAATTTGGCCTGACAAAACCGTAAAAACCAGGACATGTCTGGCCGAATCCTAACACCTGGCAACCCTAACTGCAACACATACAACCATAGAACACTTACCGCCATACAACACGCCTGGGTGGAATTTGTAACATGTTTAGAACATCCACAATTAACACTTTAGTGTTGTATGTACGTTGTACGGCGATAATGTAAGCAAAAGACAAGTCATCATTGTAAATGTGATTTTAATTATAATTTATGTGCGTATACGGTACAAGAGTACATTTTATATTAACAATAAGTTCTTCTTGTGAATAAGAAGTTTAGTAGATTGATTTTGATGAATTTCTGTAAAGTAAGCCAATGCTGATTTTTGTAATTAAAATCATAGTTCACCCTGGCTTACGATTAAGAAAAGGTTTTAAAACAAACCCAAGGAAATAATTTTTTATTTTGTTTAAAAAAAGGGAGAAAATACTACGCCGTTTCTATTAATAATAATGACAGATTCACCTAATACAGAAGCTGTAGCATATCGTGAAAAGAAAAGCAATTCGAAAAAGACTAAATTGATAATTATACTGAATGAGTCCAAAATGAATGCGCACTTGATTATCTCAGCGTACAGAATAAACATCTCACCGAGCTTTTATTTGATATCTCCGCGATCATTAGCCGGCTTGTTCCTAATTACCGAAAAGAGGATTTATTATTCCAAGGATTTGCTCTGTATTCGTGTATAGTTTCAATAGGCAACTAATTATGGGCTTACATTTTACTCTATGTCATCAATTAATAATAATGATAATAATGTCAATACTTGTTTGAGACTTTCGTGTTTATTACGCATATTGTAATTACTTCTCGGGTTTTAACACGGTAAAAATTAAAGGTCAAAATATATATTGACATCAGTCGGCTCGGGACCACGGCTGGTGTAACCCAGTCGAAACGTCGGGCAAAGGTATATATTTTGACCTTTAATTTTTACCGTGTTAAAACCCGTGAAGTAATTACAATATGATAATAATGTCGTCCTAGCCGATTTCGGCTACGGCGGCCGTCTATATAGACGAGCCATCTGCGAAGGACATATTATAAGTGCACAAGTGTGCGCGCAAACACAAGTGCACTCTCTATTCCCTCATTCTCATATTCCGATGGGACGGCAATCCAATGTCATCAATTATCACTACATAGAATAAAACAAAGTCGCTTTCCACCGTCTGTGTGTCTGCATGCTTAGATCTTTAAAATTACGCGACAGATTTAGATGGGGTTTTTTTAGATAGTGCTTCAAAAGAAAGGTTTACATGCATAATAACTCCATTTTTTAAGTTCGAAATCTACGCGGGCGAAGCTGCTGGCAGAAGCTATATGCATATTACTCTCAGTGTTCTGAGGTTTTACCGACGTAACTAAGCTTTCATTGATATGTAGCTTAATTATATATAACTTATAACCTTGCTTGAAAAATGGGCTAGCTAACAGTGAAAGATTTTTTCAAATCGGATCAGTGGTTCCTAAAAACAGCGTTGAATCAAACAAACTTTTCAGCTTAAAAAATTTTGTTTGGATGATAGCGATTTCATCAATGACCTTTCACTAGTACAGCGAACTTCAGTCTAACAGCTAATATTCGAGAAAGTATTCTATAATTCTAGAAACACGTTATATTTCACGTTAATTATAAAATACCGACATATTTTAGAATATAATGCAACGAAAAGCGGCTACAATTTTTCTTGTATTTTAGTAAGATTTTGTTTTGGAAGATATCTGCTTCGTTATTTTCTTCTGAAATTTTATTAAAATTTAGGGAAAATTCCTTGTGTTGGGCACACAGTCAACACAAACATTTTATCACTTAATCCAAAGGTTTTCCAAGTTCCCAAAACTATTTCGTCTAACGCCCACTTTGAGAATCGGTTATTTTGTATTTACCACCAACCTTTTCACCTTAAAGACCCTTATAACATAGGAGCCGTTTTGTAGGCCTCTTACCGACCCCCTCTAGACCACCACAAGCGCCCACAAGGGGGCGTTATCGCCCATTTTGGGAACAAATTATTTAAAACAAAGTTTCATTCATTTCTTTTTAAGCCGTCGAACTGATTTCAGAATTACTTGTTAGTCTTACGTTAATATTAAAAGCTATAACAGATCATGTCGCGAAATTAGATATAAATCCGAGTCATGGTCACATAATGGTTACAGTAAAGTGACATAGTAAATGTTGTTTGTCTAAATAAAAGGCGACCTAATCAAATGTTACCTACATTTTTTTAAGGTATATGGGGCAAACGAGCAGCCGGAGCCGTTTTCACGACTACCGATGACGCCCATAAACATCCGCATAGAGGTTATACCGATGCGTTGCTCTCCTTCCTCCTCCCTCCTCCAGGGGCAATTGGCTACTTACACACCGCACGAAACGCAAAAGCACAGCTGTCACTTTTCGTCAGTATCAAGTAAGCGAGAGGTACTTCCCCGGTCGTGCCGGCCTAATTCAGCTACATGCACGCTTGCAGCGTGGCACTACCTCTTACTAAAAGATGTAGGTACTTACGTTGATCATTTCGTTTTCATACTATCATATCGGTTTTATAAGAGGTAGTGTTATTGTCGCACTGTAGCCGAATGAGGTCGGCACTGTACCTCACACTCACATTTTTTTTATGGTATAGGGGAGCAAGCGAGCTGTTGATGACTACCTGCGACGACGACTAGACATCCACATAGAGGCTATACAGATGCGCTGCCCTCCTTTCTCCTCCCACCTCCATGAGCCTTCGGCTACCTACACACCGCACGAAACGCGCGGCACTGCCTCTTACTGATACATGATACATTGTACTTGTATATAGTGATAGCTGTGTTGTGCGGTTTATGAGTGTGGCCCAATGAGAAGATAAGTACATCATAGCATAACTAATAAACGTGCGGATATTAATGGGCGTCAGTAGTCACCAAATGGCTGGGATTTCCATAAAGAACATACAGACAAACATTCATTTTTATTTATTAAGATATATATAATATGATATATGACCTTTAAAAAAACTGCTATGTCCAATTATTCTTGATGGCTTCTTTACATTTTCTAATTACATTGTATTCATTTCCACATTTATAACTCTTTTTTTGTAGGCTTAACACATATTCATTTGAAATTAATTTTCATTGTAATATTGAGCAATAACTAAATGCACAGATAATTTAACAACCAATAATATAATAAATAAGCAGTTACTACGTTACCTGCTAATTTAACAACCAATAATATAATAAAGAACCGACGGATGAACCGTGTTGATTAAAACCTCTTTTGTTGTATTTGAGCAATAATGGATCTACTGGCGTTGGCAAACACAATGTGCAATCACATGCACGGGCTGACCCCTCGCCCGCATCGTGTCGATGAACCGATGTCCGCGTAGGGTTGCCAGGCCCAAAAATCAAAAAGCCTGACACAGACTTGTATTTACAAAGAAATTTTGCCCTGAAAGTCTGCCACACTTTTTAAAGAAAAAAGGTAGTTTTGTCTTATGCACCTATTTTTTTTTTTTAGACTTGCTCTAACAATCGCATTTGGTTCGCTTTAAAGCTGTCTCGTCAAACGCCGGTCAGGCCGGACTTGTGTACAGTCACGAGCAATAACATGTATACACTTTAGAACCCTGTCACGATAACTTTCTTTGAGAAGTCAATGCAATAATATGGAATTTCTAAAACACAAATTATGACAAGGTACTAAAGTGTATAGATATTATTGCTCCTGACTGTACATTTGGCCTGACACAACTCTAAACAGTCGGACATGTCCAGCAAAATCCTGACACCTGGCAACCCTAAAAGTGTTAGATGATTGATCGTTTTATCGTTAACATGTGTCTATCAAGTTTGTGTTGTCGTTTGTAAATTGTATATTGTATAGAGAATAACCGATAGCGAGTTACTTACTTGTATATTTTTGGTGCTTTGACAATTGTATTGCTATGGGTTTCGATAGTCGTGAAAAGGTGCTGACTGATAGTTTGTCCTATTCTTTCTATATATACATATAAAACTCAAACGTGACATAGCCATCTATCAACGCACAGCGCAAACCACTAGACGGATTAAGCTGAAATTTGGCATCCAGGTAGATGTTACGACGTAGGCATCCGCTGAAATGGGGTGCTGAAGTTTATATGGGTTTCTTAGAAAATGAACGCGGGTGAAACCGCGGGGCACAGCTAGTTATATATATAACAATGACTGCTTGTCTGTTTGTCCTTTATTGAGTCGTAAACTATGCATTTGATCATGTGATAGTATTTACCTTTTTTTTTTTTTTTTTTTTTAGATAGAATATACGCTAAGTGACTGAAGGTCAGTGCAGCTTCATCGATATTAGAGGCGAACTCACCTGGAGCGTCGAACCTCTGTACTTATGGTCGATAGGGGGACAGACCCCCCCTTCTTTCCCAGACTAATGGGAGAAGGCAAACCGGACTTATTGCGATTAATAGGTTATGCTATTATTATCTTGGCCGAGGACAACCGGTGTCCTCAGCTATTTACCTATTATTTAACAAAGTTCTTATGCATGAGCCCACGAAGGCTTCCGAGTTAGGATTTTAAAATTTTCAACCCCTAAAAGAGTGCAAAAGGGGGTGAAGTTTATTGATTATGTCACGTGTGTGAAACCGAGGGGTACATCTAGTTTATTAAAAATAAAAAAGACACGCAACGCAGGCTGTTATTTATTCATATTATTTATCCAATTGGATTAAAATGTTATTAAATGTACAAGGTAATAATACTGATAGCTACGAATGGTAACTAGATAATGTATCTTTCTATAATCGTAGCATATATAAAATCTCATCTCATGGTGTCTACTTGTCTGTGTATTCGACAGAAATGAGGATAGGTTGTAAAGTATTTTTCAAGTTTTTATTCCTTTATTTTCAAAATAGTACACGTGTGCACCCGATCTAGTAAACATATACATACACGTTAAAGTTTTTTTCTATCCAATGATACTATGTTATATATCATACTAATGATTTTTAGCTAACCAATGCTCATACGAAATGCAAAAAGTTGGTATTAGATATATAATATGTGTATAATGACTTGTATATTGTTAAACTCTTCCTCCTTCCTGCGTATATAATATCGTATAAATTACAGAAACAAATGCGTTTGAACCATTGTTACTCAATTACGCGGACGCGGTTCGGCGCCTCGAGTTGCGTGCGACGTGTTACAGTTACGTGCGATCACGAGAGGGGGACTGCGATAACTACTATCAAGCAAACCAATAATAATAAAAAAAAATAAAATTCTCGAGTTTTGTGGATGTCTATCTATGGACGGCGGTAGTAATCTACTATCGGTTCGCGTTTGCCCCTTGTCCTAAATAAATAAAAAAAGAACCAGCCAAGTCAAGGACTTTTTTGTGGAAACCCTTTTGGGTCCCATTTCAGCTGGGCTATTGCAGAGGTGGTTATGTTGGACGCGAGCAAAGCCACCGTACCACCGGTGTTCTGTCTGGGTAGTCAGCGCCCAGGTAGCTAGGAAGCGGTATGATCCAATGAAAATATAAAAAGTTTATGTATCTTTTTTGATACGTACGTGGTACTTTACCACATCTGTCGAAGGCTCTCGCAGTAGTTTTTAGTCGGTAGTGCTACCTCCTTGCTGAGCCCGACTCACTCGCTCACCCAGAGCGGAGTGCAATGTGTTAAATGCCGTTGCGACAAAAAAGACCAAAAATGTTAACTCAGTACGAACTCGTTCAATTCACCCTCAACCCAACGATGATTATAATATTAGGATTGATGATTATAATATTGTGCGCGATTGATGATTATATTAGACGCACACGCGCTAAGAGTGAACTGAATCGAATAAAAACCATATACAAAACATTACCTGTAATTTGTAACGCTGATAATAAATAATCGAGTTTGTGATTGTGTACAAATTATTGCAATCGATAAATCGGCATTATTATAATAATATGGTGCGTGTAATATATATTTAACCGTAACGAATATCATATTATAGACTATAAATATATTATACAACATATATACACGTGTAAGCATGCATATTCCCAAATTGGTATCTTCTTCAAAGGCCTGTCAATTTACGACAATCACACCCAAATTGGAATTACTATCTAGCAATCCGATTGTGCAATCCCTTACTGTAAACGACATGTAACTAGTACAACAGGCGAATCTCGGATATACAGTACTCTGTGATTACACAACCAGAAGTCTTCTTACATTACAAGGCATACTTATCAAACGCTTCATTAAAACCTTCTTTGTAAAGCATAGGATTATAGACTTATTATCCGTGAATAGAAATTATGAAACACTTAAAGATGGGACAGTATCAATTGTTTATACAATTCAGTATTACGGTACCGCATTTTTAAGTATACCATGGCGTGAGAGACGCCGTGAGAAAACATCGCTAAGAATGCAACGCCAGGAACCAAGAAATGCACTAAAAACCAATACCTTCCAATGCGTTTGAATCAATTCTTGAAGACGAGTCACTGCAATTAAGTGAGTTTTCGTTTAATATTGATGTTATAACAGATATCTTTTATGGTCTATGGTTACGGTAAATAAAAATGTCAGTCTGAAAAGTAGGCTATAATAATATGGAGAGACTTATGTTATTATCAAATTGTAATTTGTAAATTGATGCATGCACAAATGAAGAAAACAATTATTAAAAACAGTTACACAACGCATTTAAATGACGAATCAGATGAAGAAAACATGTTGTGCCGACTCCATACGAGGTGGGATCGGGCCTTGGGGATAGGAGATTTTTATTTTAAATTTTTTAATATTTTTTGTTATGGTGTGATGGAGAGGAGAATCATGAGTGATGATCATATTTAATTAGGTATTTTTAATTATGATTCTTAGTTAACAAATATTAATCTACTTTAATTTTAATTTGTTGGACACGTGTGTGGAAAGAAGCAACTCTCGTACTCTTACATTGGTGTTAAGTGACCGCTACATTGTTACTTTTAGTGCTGTTAGGGAAATTTCGGAAAACCTAAGTTACGATTGGATTTTGAGGACAACGCATGCCAATTCCTCCGTTTGTGTTTTTGTAATAAAATAGCAAACAGAAATTTATTCTCGTGAGTAAAATGCCGAACAGATAAAATACGCGATAACACTGACATTTATTCTCTATGGATGTTATCTGTATTTATGTTCTGCTTTATTAAATTGCCATAAATTTGTTTCGAACGCAAACAGCTGTGATAAACGATACTGAAATTAGTCGCGAACCGTGGAGTTTGCGGTTTGATAAATCCATAGACTATACAGCAACACACAATAATATTTGCTTGTTTCCTAGTAAAGTAACGGAGCAATTTCCAAAGCTATCAGCTAATATACACTTGTGGCTAGTGAGAGATGTGGCGGAGCGATGGCTCAGTTGGAGAGACACTTGAATTGCGGGTCGAGTGGTCTGAGTTCGATCTAGACGTCATGTGCCATTGAAAAATGTTTTAATTTCGTATGAGTTAGGCACAAGAACTTGTCAGACTTCTAGAAATGAAGCAGTGGCGTGGTGCTTGATATGAGAAGTGCCACGCGCGTCGGTCCAAGTCTGTGGCAGTTGCACGTTTTTGATATCTAAGATAGTAACGTAAAGAACTTATACAACACTAGCCCGCTTTTTAACTATCTGAATATATAAAAAATATATTTTACAAAAAATAAGTATATATATTACTATGCTGAAGTGCACCTGGTACGATCAGGATTTCTCCTCACACATGATGCCGCCGCAGGGTCCAGTTATACTGTCGTGTTAGGTTTTTTTTTTTTTTTTTTGCGAATTTATGAGTTTCACGTGGCCCATTTGGAAAGAGGCTCGAACAAGAGCAGCACGTACCTGTGCATAAGAACTATGAACTACTATAACCCTTATATTATAAAAATGCCGTATTTAAAACATCGCACCATACATCACATGTACTTAATACAGTTTTTATCTTTTCCAGGTCAGTCGCAGCATCTGGAGTGTGGTAAGAGTAACGTCACAGCCATCAGAGCGCCCGTGACGTCATAAACAGGACGATCGTAAAAGTCGTTACTTAGTGCACTTCGTTTGCGCCTCAAAGCCTTCGCTCCGAGGCTTTTTATAAAGGACCCGCTTTTCATTTATTGAGTTTGTGTAAAATGAGGATTCTGTTGACATTCTGTTCTAAAATATGATCATTTATATAAAATATATCATTTATATATAATAAACACTTACTACTAAGTGTTTATTTTTTATTTTAACATTTTTTTATTGGTGAATCTATGTTTTTATACAGTTATGTATAATAAGTACTATTGATCTCATCTACTACAAATCTCTCTAAATACTTTAATAGTAATAAGTTCTTGAATGTACGAAGTAAAATACTATTGTTGATAAACCAAAAATTATGATAGAAATACTCGGATTAGGCAAAAGAATAAGAAATGAAAATAAGCAGAATACCTATCTATTTTATTGTTTTTATGTACATAATCCTTGTAGGCTTTAAAATAACGAGCCATGAAATGAATTTGGTACATCGAAGTCGTTCAACAGAGGCTATGAGGAATGAGGATGGATGGCTTCGAACATTAATAAGTAATAAAAAAGTCACTTAAGTATTAACGTACATTAGTACTCGTACTGTAATAGTACTGTTTATAGAAAAAACATAGATGTTCTTTCTTTAAACTGTACAATCTTATGGTGCAAATGGTAAATATGGTGCAACTGCTAAATAAGGAAGTGATATTTTTAGACTTGTATAGCGATAGTAAATCACATTTAATAGGAGCAGTAGTATGCGCTCCATCTGTTCATCTACTCTGCACCGTACGGAAGGAGGTCACAACGTAAGTGACGCGTCTCCGCTAATAACTTTTACTTTGATCATCGAAATTTATAGTTTCGAAATATTCTTAATTTATATACACGGCGTATGAAAGTAGTTCTGGAAGAAAACACGGGAATTTGTATGTGTCATACTTAACTTTGTAGTATTCAAAATATAATTTAATAAAATAATAATATTTAAGATTGTTTATTAAAAAATTAAAAAGAAGGGTTAAAAAATAAACGTTTTATAACAGATATATAAAGTACAATTAAAAAATTGTGTCAGCTCGTAAACCTTTCTAGAGTTTACTTAAGAACGTGACAGCACGTGTTTCTGAAAAAGTTCTAAATGGTGCGCAAGCGACGTAAGCGACACAAGCATGGATAAGCGGTATAAATCTCAAATAGTTACGCTGAGCAAGTTCCACATGATTTTACTTCTCTTATTTATACTGTGGGCCTTACAATCATTAATTTAATCAAAATAAAATCATTTTAAATTAAATGATAAATCGAAATAAAATCATTTTAAAATTTTAATTACCTAGTAAATGTGATCACTTAGTTGAACAATTTTTTCAATATCCTGAGCAAATAGAACCAAGAGTTCATCAGAACGTTGATAATGTAACAGAATTAGCATTCTCGAGTGGCGCACGCGATTATCAATTAACATTATTACCGCTGTTACTGACAACCGCACTTGTGATGTCACAGCCGTTTGTGCGTGAAATTTATTACACATCTCTTACGTTGATTTGTATTGATTAGTGTTAGATAATAGTGACAATTCAATAGTGACAGTCTTCCTAGTATTTTTTAATTCGGTTTTGATTTACTTTGTATACTACAAAGTAAATCAAAACCGAATTAAAAAGTAGAGAGTAGTAGAGTACCGTAGAGTAAATTAGTGCTTGTAGTGCCCTAGAATAATTTCCTAACTTAGTGACGATAATATTTGATGGATGGGTTTCTCCCCTTATTTACTCAAATGCGGTCACCAGGAAACTCTTTTATATAAGGATTGCAGGAGCTAGGAGCGGGAGAATTAAATAATTAGTAATAAGATCATCCTTTTTATTATAACCAGTAATTAAATAATTAAAATTATTAATAATTAAGTTTATTTAGCTAGTAGTAAGTATTAATAAATCATAAATTACAAGAAATTATTCTAATAATTGTACGAAATAAAGAAGTCTAATTAATCTAATTATTTATTATGAAGAGAACCAAGTACAGAATCACAAAGAAAACGAAGATGTGACAGAAAGATATAAATCATAGTAGGTATCTACGAGGGACATATAAACGTTGAACCATAAAATGAGAGTCAAATTAGCGAGAAAGTAGATCTTGCGCAACATGAGGTACGAGCAATAACAAAGCACAAAGCTGAGCGACGAGAGCAAGCACGTACGGACTGACGCCTCATCCCACTTTCTAGCTTTCATCGCTTGAATAATAAATAATAAAACACACTTCAGTTCAACTCAATCCAAGTTTTGTATTCCGAGAGAATTTAACCGTCGAAATCCGGCGGGATAGAAAATTGCTTTTACTCCGAATTTCTTAACCCGCAACTGCGTTCTGTTTTTCAGCTTGAGACAATTCGTAGGTCGATTGTACCGGGGCTGAATTTAAATTGTGTATTTTCAAATTGAAGGTTATGCGATCCATGTTGAGGTATCTATTATTATAAAGAATTTTTGCCCTTCGTGATTGTTCAATGAAAGATCACGTGAATCCGTCTATGACCCTCGCCCCTCGGTAGTTACGTATTCTTAGTATTTGGACAGTCGTCTGCCTGGAACTTAAATATATTTTAGTATATCAATATATTATAATAACTCTAGTATCCTCTCTTTTCTGGGCTTGTGTAAGTCACTGCAATAATGTACCCTCTCCAGCTTTGAATTTGGAATTCCTTCCTAATCCTCCGCTTTTTCTGATTAAATTCGTTGCTGGACCCAAAACAGTTTTAGCTTTTCCCTCGGACTCCCTAAGATCATATCTAAGAGTCGTTGTGGTTGCCGCTGTTGATCCTGGCGACACAGGAGTAGCAACGTTGGGAACGAGTGGTGGGCCGAGCCCGTTAAAAAATAACCCTAGTAAATTGTATTGTAGAAATTAATTGTATTGTAAAAACTCACGTTTATTTTACGTTTAATAAATTCGATATAACCCACAATACGCTGAATCCTATGAATATACGAGTAATATTTGATGACTACACGACACGGGTTCTGGTACGAATTTTACGCAAATCATTTTGCTGGAAAATTGTGGCTAAATAAATTATTTGCGGTTACCGGTAAAAAAGTTAGAAATATTTTTATACCTATAAATGAATAAAAAATATCCCATCATTTATTTTAGACTACAATCACAATTATCGATTTTATTATTATTTATTATTATTCTTGATTCAACTTATAGATGAACAGAATAAACGTTGTCTACTTTCAGATTTAGCACAAACACATTTTTCTGAGACAATTGATGAATGAGACTTGATTTAATTTACAGATTTTGTACCACTACGGATTATTTAAACCTCTATATTATTACAATAGCGAAAATAGTCATTTTTTTATTGGTTTAGTCCAATAAATAAATTACGCGCTTTCTTAATGTTGGTTTGTTGTTCAAAGTTTATATCTACAGGTGCACCGCTGGATGGTTAATACACATTCAAACAAACAAATAAGGTAACACCCAAAGAATAAAAGAAAAATAAGTTTCGATAAGGCGCATGTTATCATGTGTCTTGTGGAGCTCCGGAAATGCGCGTCCCCTGGGATGGGGGTTCAATTTCTTGTTATGGCGGTACCTGTGGCGTTCGCAGCTTTATCGTGTTATACGAAATGTGTGTACGAAAGACAATTTCATGGTATGGATAAAACATTTTTTAACCCCAAACTGGTAAGGGTTCGAATATTAACGTGTGACACAAAAAGACGGACTGTTTATTCGCTTATTTTAAATATAGTTATGGTATAAGCAGCTTTTTAGAAACTTTACAGTATCAATGGTCATTCGAGGAGCGAGGCGTTATGAAGTTCTAAAAGGAAGAACATAGTTCGACCAATTAATACAGATTGAACTGAATTTTTTCTCTAGAACTTTAAAATTGAATGAGAAATTTAATGAAAGTAAATGAAAATTTTCTTTTACTGTAATCATTGCATCCCAAATAACTTGAAGCAGCCATTTTACTTACTTGAATTTAAATAATAATAATAATAATAATACCAGTGGACTTACCACACTACATTAGTGTAGGCCCGTGGTAAGTACCATAAGGACTTTTGTTACGGGTACAGACAACAGAAATATATTTAATATGTTTTTATAAATATAAGAAATTTTATATACCTATTTAAACATTTATTAGACAAATACAATAAATAGATAGTACAATAATACATAACCTAGGCAGGATTCTAACACGCGATTCCTGGCGCAACATGCTCCGCTTATCCGACCTCCGTACCACTGCGCCAGATTGATCGCTACATGTTTATCTGTCAATCGCCGCCATATTACTAGTGGACCCGCGAAGATCGTTATTCGATCTAAGTGAAACTTTTTTGTAATTAATAACTAAATATCATATGAAATGTTATGACATTGTAACTAAGGTTATATAGAATTTTTAACACTAATTGCAAAAGAGACATAGAAGTTTC
>LUGF01006739.1:0-13716 GCA_001625245.1 Calycopis cecrops | reverse complement strand
ATCAATATGTCAAATGCGGGTGTGTAAAGTTTTATTTATTAAATAAATAAATATCTGTGGACTTTACACACCACGTTAGCCTAGCCCCGTGCTAAGTACCGTAAGGACTTGTGTTACGGGTACTAGACAACGGAATATATTTAATATGTTTTTATAAATTTAAGAAATTTTATATATTTAAGATTTTTATTATAGAAATACATATAATACATAGATAAACATCCATGACCTAGGCGGGATTCGAACCCGCGACCCCTGGCGCAACATGCTCCGCTTATCCGAGCCCTGTACCACGGCGCCAGCCGGTCGTCAAATAAAAGTAATTTATAAAAAAATATTATTAAAATATATTAGCGTTCTGCACTTCTCTTATACGTAAACTATAAGTGCGTCAAATTTCATACTCCTCCGTCCGCGCAAGTTTTTGCTTTACGTATAGATATACCTATAATGTATAGAAAAGTCTCTTACTGCAATTTGTTGTTTATAATAGTTATCTTCATGGATTAATTTAATCGTCTAAAATGTAAATTTTTTTGCTTTAATAATCTGTACTCAACTAATCACTAAAACCGGACAATCGATAGAGATTGTACGAGGCACACTGTGACAAAAACAACAATAACAACGTTTGTTGATCGAGATTTCACATCCGGTTGTTAAACTAACATCCATATCTAAAAAAAGCACAAATGGGTAAAGTTGGACACTATCGATAGACCACACAATCGGGACTAAATATTTACACTTGAATAACTAACGTCGTCCTAGCCAAATTTCGGCTACGGCGGCCGTTTCTTTAGAGAGTCGAAAATGCTGACTACTAGACCACGAGGCATCCTGAATAACTATCTATTATACATTTGCATGGGCTTCACGTATAGCCATGGCAAAATGTGATAACAGTATCCCTTATCATTTCCGGGGCTCATTCGGACATCGACCAAATTCGATTTGGCATTTGGGATGTATGTGAAAGGACATACATTCAACCCTTGCAATCGCTGACGGGTCTATCCGTTTTTCCGTGCAAATTTCAAAAGCGGTAGAATAGAGGCCACATTTTTGAAGGGTTGAGTTTGCGAAAAAGGAAATACGACGTTATATAAATAGCTATAAAGCAAAAGATGAAAATAGAATAGTAATTGATAATAAATGTATTTAAAAGTATATAAGTAGATGATGCATATCTACTACAGAACTATCATATCCGTAATAATTTCCAAAGATAATATTGGCATTTTTTCTGAATTATCAGTTCATGTTCTTAACCCTGCAGCGTCCACGGTAATTTCCTAATACGTTCCCATGAGACTGCACACGGGTACACATTTACCATGCCAATAGCTCCTACATTCCTCCCATTGTTTTGCTGAGATTACATAATAGATCGTGTCGTGATTACACTCGTAAAGAGTTCAGACAAGATGATCTCGTGCTATTCGCCCATATAGGGAAGACATTAAGGCAGAAATGGGAAATAACGGGATGTATACCTACACCTCCACTACAGGGTTAGAATAATATTTCATAACTAATTAGTCTAACAGGCACGACTGGGGAGGTACCTGATACCTCTCGCAATGATACCCCCGTCAATAACAGCTACGCTATTACGTGTTGTTCACGAGTTTCCGGTGGCTCATTTGGGGAGAGGAGGGTGGAGGATAAAACGTCTGTAGTTATGTCTATCGATAGTCATCAAAATGCTCCGTCTCCTTATGCCGTAATAAGTAATTCAAATCACTTATTATATAAAGTAGACTATAATATTGTTAATTATAGAACCAGTCGACCCCAACGATCATCGGTTCTGCTGCAGACAGGTATGACCGGCCCACTGAGAGCCTAGCAAACTAATAAATACGCGAAGCTAGGGGCGGGAAGTGGGAAAGGATAGCCGAAGACAGAGGCCAGTGGAGCTTTCGGAGAGGCCTATGTCCAACAGTGGACTACGATAGACTGATGATGATGATGTTAATATAGTAATATATATTATTTATATATAACAAACGTATGACATTGTCGTTGTCAGTAACGCACACCTGGCGACGCAGTCGCCGTAACCGTCAAATGTACCCGCATAATACTGGAGAATATACTGAGAACAGCTTTGGCTATTTGCGGGGACCCCGGTTCTGCGCGGATATGCACGTCCCCTAAATGCAATGTAAAATTGTTTGGATCTGGATTAGCAACTGATGTTGTGGAATGTGTAGAATGTAGATCGAGGGAAAATATGCGCTTCCACGCTATGAATAGGCTTCGTTAAACTGCCGGCCAGCCTTTGTCGATCGAATGAATTATAACAATAATATCTGTGGACTTTACACGTAAGCCTGTCCCCGTGATAAGTACCGTTAGGACTTGTGTTGGCATATCACAAGACCTTGAGATATTACGCAAATAACCAATAGGTACAACGCAACTTTCGAGAAACTATGTACTTACTATTGAAAGAATAAATAAAACGAATCGCCAAAACGACTAGAAACTGGCAACTAAAAAGACAGACTAGAAAACACGACTAAAAAGTGTGTGCTTTAGACCACACAACTGAAGGAAAACATAATTAAGTATTGATTTATTACACAAATTCATTACACTAGTTACCATGTCATAACTCATACCATGTCATATGATATTTATTTTTCAAATACAAAAAAAATCACTTAGATCGATTTGAATTTGAATGTCAACTTCCATTGTGTGATTTTTGTAACGCTCTCGCCAGCTCATAGATAAGTTTTACTTCAAAAAGCACGAGGGCTTCAGACTTAGTAATCAAATCAAAGAGGTAGGTACTTAGTATTTTGACTAACTACATGATAAAGCCATGCATATAAAACATTATATGTATAGTTGAAACAATATGAAATATATTGTATAAAAAAGGAAAATTAATGACTAAAATAAGGTTCCAATTTCAAAAATATTTTTAAAACTATTTTTACATGTCCACTGTAGCTACGAATCCGTTTGACTAACGCTGATCTTTGTGTAACCGGCGCTGAGGTGCTTTGTTGATTAAAACCGATTCGCAGAATAAAGTTTAATCAGACAATTTCACAGCACATGTCAATATGATATTGGAAAAAATGTTTTTCGCATGATTAATAAATTAGTTTTTTTAAATAATAAGTGATGTAAATAATAATAGATGTAGTAGGTACCTATGATGTGTATTTAATGCATAAGTAGGCATAACTTGAACATAACATGAAATATAATAAAATGTCAAATAAGAGTAAAAAATTGGTCACTTATTAATAATTATATTTTTTACTTTTCACTACTTACTTTACTTTTTTTTTAATTTTAACAAGTAAAATTTATCAAGTTCATAATATGAACTTGATAAATTACTATACCTATGTATACGTACATATTAAGTAAGTTATAATGATCAAATACGTATGCGTGTGCGAGTGCGACTCGCACTTGGCTGTTTTTTTTTATTTTTATGTGGTATGTACCTACGTACCACTATATTACAAGTCCCAAAGCAATGTATTATAGTGTACGAGCAGGGTCCGGTCATCATGATGACGATATAAAATAGCCACTGTTTGTCTACCCATTACTTTATTCCAATCGCACCCCGAATAAATTTCCGCGTTCAGTAAACATTGGAACACTATCGTAGTTCTGAACAAATAAAACAAAAAACAAAAACATCATAAATTTCACAGCAACATAAACAAAACTTTCCGAATACGATTCCATTACATCGCATATTGGTGAAAAAACCTTTGAATTCGACCCGGCGTGCGCTAGTAATCTAATAAAATTTTGAAACTAAAATTGTTAGAGCTCTATACTCGCGTTTCGTGCGCTCTTAATTACATTTACAATATTTCAAAAGCAACAAGCGAAATTAAACTCGTCGCGTCGTTATTTTCATTTGTGTTTTCACCTAAATTAACTACATTAAAATCGTAACAATTTGTTGTTTGATTAACGCGGCATAAAGTTCGTGACAATTAGATATTGTTTGATTGACAAGTTAGGCAGACAGTTAGAGTTATTGCGTATAAAACTATTATTCGACTTTCTAAGCTTACATTTGAACAACTTTTATGTAGGCGTATAATGTTAGATATTTTCATTTAATCAATTTTGGCTTTATAGCTCCTAGTATCTCTAAAAATTAAAAAAAAATATGCAAACCACGTAGCAGGCCACTTACAAAAAAACAAAATTTAAAAATGGAACAACCTGACCAAAGCATATTCCCCGCGACTATGATAAATGCGACACTTACACTTGCATTACGCTGTTTATAGCAAATATTCCCTCAGAGCAACTATTCCCTTGCATATTTTACGCTAACGTTGAATATTTTACACGGCAAGTAAACGACTCGGTGTAGCCGTTTGCGTACGGCTCGGCGCAGCCGTTTGTATACGGCTAAATCCCCCGGGACACAATCTTCCCAGCTGACTTCTTTGCCTAACGCGCGATACACGTTACCCATTCGCTACCTTTAAAAGAATTTCTATTTTAAACGTAACACACAGCTGATAAACAAAACGTACTGCTTTTTACACAATTTACGCTATAAATAGTGGAAAAATGTAAAAGATAATTTTTAATGGTTCTCGTAGTCTAATTCTTTATACTATAAGAACAGATACAAATAGACTCTCAATTCCCTTTATCTCCAATTCCGATGGGCCAGTTATTACTTATTACATACTTCTGTACTACTCGGACATGGTAAGTTGGTACCTGGTAAAAATGCCATTACACTCCCAATGTCGCCATATTAAGGTAACATCGGGGAAGTGTGGGGCTAGAGAGCATTTTTCGCATTCTCGCCAGGTGCCAACTTACCGCGTCCGAGTAGTATATTATTATAACAAGTACAAGTGCAAGGCTCTTTGTTTCCTTTTTCTCCAATTCCAAGATAGCTCGGCACGACTAGAAAGAAATCAGGGGCAAGACCCAATCCTTAACGTGCTCTCTGAATCGCGGGGGTGTAACATACCCAACTTCCTAACTCCGGATTGCTATTAGAAATTGAAATATCCCAATAAAATAAGTTGATCCGATTGAGATCGAAAAGAGACCTTACGATCTATCTTCGAACATGCTCACCACTACACCATGATGCATTCAATGGTATCTAATTACACTACGATGAGTACAAAAATAAATGTAGAATAGAATATCTTGGAATAAAGATATTCTATTCTATATTTATTTTTTTCGTGATTATTAAACTTTCCGTGTTCACATAAAAATGGAACAAAGGCTCAGCTGCTCGCACGCTTCCGGTGCGTTCTGAGGAGTCCATTACGTGCGCAAACAGCGCTGTGATTACACACGGTTAGATGATATCTGGGGGCAGCTGCCGTGCCGGCGCTCGGTGGAGTTAATTGTTGACTATGTTAATTGCCGGAGAAACATTTTTTAAGTAGGGGGTAAAGTGATCTTTTGATGACTACCGTCGCCCGTCGACATCCGCGTATTAAGATATATATCCACGTATAAAGCCGAAACTTACATAACACAGCAAACATACAGTATAACTGTCACAGCATCCGCATATGGAAATGGAAGGAAATGGAGAAGAAAAGGAGGGCAGCTTATCCTACGTTGCCATCTTTTCTCCTCCTCTTCAATGGTCCGAAACTCACAAACTGCGTAACTGTCACATGGAGGTCATATAGAAAGAAAGAAAGAAAGAAAAGTTTGTTATTCAAAATAGAATTACAGGAATTACTTTTTGAACGTCAACAATTAAATCTACCACCGGTCCAACCCTAGCCCTGTCCTGAGAAGAACCGGCGAAACAAACTCAGCGGGCCTCATGTTGTGATCAGATGTATAACAGGAGATGTGTCTCACTACGGTCAAACCGAAAGAAATCAAACACACGCCCAAAGCTACATTTTCTCTCCGAAACACCTAAGCAACTAAACACCACCATTGGACGCATTATAAATCGTAGAATTCACACTTTCTGGCCCAGCCTCGGACTCGAACTCATTGCCACTCGCTGAAGACTTACACAGCACAAGATATAACTGTAATAATCAGATGCCAGATATTATCCAAACAAGTGCATATCGCGCGTCCGTTTGTTTATACAACACCAGCTGTATCGGAAGCGCATTGTTGGCACGCTACGTATTAAATAACCTGCATTACGAGCTCTCGTTTATTGGTCAGCTTTACAATTGTTGTGTAATGTACACGTCGTATTTCATTATACGTTAATAATCGTACACCAAGAGCTAGGGGTTGAAAGGACATGAAAAATGGAGATAATAATATAAAGCTTTATTTGTGACAATTGGATACATTTTAACATTAAGACAAGAAATATAGATACAAAAATGAGCGACATAATCATTGCGGTAGTGTCTCACAAAAAGGTGAACCTCCAGCCACTAATTTTCAGGAACATCATAATGTATCTACGACATAATATGACTTAAGTTTATGCGAATATTCCTCACTAGCGGACGCCCGCAACTTCGTTTACGTGAATTCGTTTTTTACCGCAGTCGGTAGCTTATAGCCTTCCTCGCTGAATGGACTAACTAATACTAAAAGAATTTTTCAAATCGGAGCAGTAGTTCCACAGATTAGCGCGTACAAACAAACAAACTCTTCAGCTTTATATTATTAGTATGGATTATATTATTAGTATAGATTACAATAGAACAATTTTTACAGATTTTATAGCGGTTTATGTAATTTCACAAGCCCGACTTTTTATAAGATAGATAAAAAAGATAAAATAAAAAAAAAATATATTATATTTAGTTTAATTAGTACTACCGGGGATATCAGGGATGCTCTCTGCCTGCGTTGAGTGATGGTTATGCTGTCACTTTACGTAGGAGTTACGAAGGGAATAAGACCGTGCCGATACGACCTAGGGATATTTAAGATAAGAGCTTATTCGTCTCTGAGAGGTCGGCAACTCATCTCTTAGTCCTCTGGTGTTGCGGATGAGTATGGGCGTTAGTTACCATTTAAATCAGGTAGCCCTACTGTTCGTTTGTCACTTATTTTTTTCATATCATAGAAATTATATCTATATCTATATAATATATAAAACTCAAACGTGACATAGCCATCTATCAACGTACAGCCCAAACCACTGGACGGATCAAGCTGAAATTTGGCATCTAGGTAGATGTTACGACGTAGGCATCCGCTAAGAGTGGATTTTTAGAAATTCAACCCCTAAGGGGGTGAAATAGGGTGTTGAGGTTTATATGGATTTCTAAGAAATTAAACGCGGGTGAAACCGCGGGGCACAGCTAGTCTATACATATAATAAAACAGTAAAAACCATATGTCTGTACATTGAATATATTTACGAAAAACTGATTGGGATGTTGTGCGATGTCAAAATAGTATTAGAACACTTCAACGTTTCTTAATTTTTTAGTCTGACTGCTTGTCTGTTTGTACGGGCTAATCTCCGAAACTATTGGATGGATTCGAATGAAACTTTTTGTGGTGTATGGATACTAAGCCTAGTCAACGTCTAGTATACTTTTTACTGAGGAAAAATAGCTCGAGATTCAGTAATTATACTTACCCTAACGGATTTGAAAATTTGAAAGAAAGTTTCTGTGGTGTTATGACTTTATGAATGTGGCAGATACACATCTGTATGTATACCGCGTATACCACTCATTCCCAACAATTTCCCATTTGAGTTCAAGCGCACGCAATTCCTGTGGCTGCTTGCTTTGCAATGACGATAAATAAGTCACAGGGACAAACGTTGAAAGCTACTGGAGTAGACCTAAGAACATATTGTTTTTCCCACGGCCAGCTTTATGTTGCTTTTATCACTTTGATTATAATAAAACTATGCTACGCGAATATAAGAGCTTTAGAAAATGCACAATGGTACTTATATTGTTGACGACCATGCTGGCGCAGTAGTACAGGGCTCGGATAAGTGGAGCATGTTGCGCCAGGGCTCGCGGGTTCGAATCCCGCCTTGGTCATGGATGTTTATCTGTGTATTTATATGTATTTATATAATAAAAATCTTAAATATATAAAATTTCTTAAATTTATCAAACATATTAAAAATATTCCGTTGTCTGGTACCCGTAACACAAGTCCTTACGGTAGCACGGGGCTAGGCTAACGTGGTGTGTATAAGTCCACAGATTTATTTATTTATTGTACGTTTCGCACAACCTAAAGACGCGTACAAGTAGGTACCTATGTGGAATAAGCAAAAATGAGCAATATGAAGTGACCACTGACAGTGGAACTTTACTGAAACTGAAAATTATATAACATTTGTTTATTTGTTATATTCAAAATAAAAAATGTGCGCTATGTAGGTACATTTGTTTGCGGACTCAGTGATAAGCTTAATCAAAACAAAAATCACATGTAACATTTGGGTTATGATTTTTTTTTTGCCTTTAAGATACAGTGGGTACATTTTGCGTTGATCGTACATATCAACTAAATAATATCTTCGAGCACTTTAAAAAGTTAAGACATCTGTCTTCCCTGTCCAGCATCTGTAATGAATGAACTAAAACGTCGATATTGAAAATTTTTCCCCCTCCCTAATATGGGTATAAAATACATTTTATAGAGTTCTGGCATGAAATGTGACATAGTTTAAAAACTATTACAACCAACACTGCTGATGATTCTTTACTACATTCGGCCTTTATCAATTATGAGACACATTGTACAATACCAAATATTATGAATTAAATTAACACGTTCTAACGCATATCGCGTTCATCGAAACTGTGATGAATGAATAAATTAATGAATATATAGAATGAACAATCAGCTACGTTGATTGCGTTGGGCTGAATATTGGCTGATGTATTTGAGTTAGGTTCATTACAATAGTTATTATCTGTGCTTTTATTAATACAGCTACAGCAATATATTTACTATTAATTATTTATTTATTCTATGAAATATTTATTTTATCTTCATATCTACTCGTACGGTGAGTTACTCCATGTAAACCACTCCGATTTTGTTGGTCGTAGCGTACTGATGTATTATAATATAATATAGAGTCATTCTCTTTACATGAACTATTATAGTTCTATATTACATAGAGTAACAGATTTTTTGAAATGAGAACAGTATTTTCTAAAAATAGCGCGATGAACAAACTATTCGGTATCAAAATATTAGTATACATGGACGCAAAAATGTGTACGAAATTCCCGTATCTCCCGAGCTATGCAGCAACAAGATAATAAAGCGCGTTAAATCGCTGCATATTAATGAATGCAGTGATCATTAACTTCTGTTTGTTTTGTTATGACTGTGGCACTGATATTAATTAAATTCTCACTAATTATACGTCCTGGTGATCAAAATTCATCATACGCCTGTGTCAACAAAATATACAGCATGTTAAAAATACACCGAACGACGTGTGACATCACTTCACGCCGGTGTGGTGTAAGGGAGAATTAGATGAGAACCGGTGCAATGTAACAAAACCACTCTTACAAAAATTTATGAGAGTCGGCAATATTGGGTCGCCACTCTCCACGGACTTCTCCAATATATCTTTGTCGTAATTACTGCTCTTTGTGAAATAGGTATAGTCCAATTTTGAAAATCCCAAATTTGAGAATCGGAAACCATTTGCCGTCAAGTGAGTTTACTTTTCTTTTACATTTATCTTCATTATCATTATCATTGTTCACTGCAGCACATTGGCTTCTCAAAACAAGCGCCAATCAAATTTTAAGTTGCCAGTTACAGTACCTACATTTGTCAGGTTTCCATTTTATGCGTCATATAGACAATTATACGCTAATCATGTTATAATTGCAAGAATTATGACTATGGATGTATTTTCGCTAAGATTTGGCTCCAAACCTTGATTTGAAAGAAATTTTTCACAGACACAGTAATAAATTATACGTCTTGTACCTTTAATGTATCCCTTGGGGATGAAATCGGGTGAAACCGGGCACAAACATAAATAAGCATCTGATGAGCACATTATTTCCCCCGCATAAACAGACTCAAAGCTACTAATGCACATTGGTGAGTTTTTCAGTTCGTTTGATCTGCAGCTGCTCGAATTACCATCGCTGAGCATTGAATTACCAGCAGAGAATTACCATAGCCGGGGAGTCTCTTGTGTAAATAAATCCATTTGCATCTACGTTGGACCATTTTAATACTTAATACTGATCGTTATCAACACTGTTACGTATAAAAAACATCTTGTACCTAGTATTGTCCATTCAGGCGATATGAAATAAAAGTATACATTATATTTTATACCATGGATGGATACGAATAAATTTAGTACAATCGTATAGGCTTGACTAAATTACTGTATTAATTTTAACCATTATTTCAGTAACAGAAAACTACGTCTATATACTTCTGTTGTTATCAAAACGGTCTTGATCATTGACCCCTCATAACTACTATAGAAAATAAGAAAATATTATGTAGCAATGATCAAAGTTAACTAATAAACACACTAAAATAATTCGTAAATGTATCGAATGCTGAGCAGGTCGTAAAACCAAAACATTCCTAAACCAGTAAATATTGTACTAGAACAAATCACAAGAGCCAAGTGATAAAAGTAAAGTGGTTGCATTCGTATACCTACGTCTAGAAGGCGGTTTAGAAATATAGTGAAAGGCAAGCCGCTACCCACTATCTAGCTTAGTAGTATGAACAGTGAACACTATCTATATATTTTATACTACGCTGTATATGGAAGAAACGTGTTCTTTAGTTTAAAAGTAAAATATAATTATTTAGCAATATGAATAATAAATAAAACTTTTCATGCTAAGTTTAATTTATACTTACTTAATTAGTAGTCAATTAATAGTAAATGTCAACCAGTAGGTAACTATTTAAGTACATAATTTACTTGTAAAATGAAGTGTAGCACTTACAATTGTAAAGATACCTATTACATTAGCTATAGCTTAGAGCATCAGTAGTTATAATAATAAAAAGCTTATTCTACAAGTAAATGGAATCACAAAACTACCGTTCAATACTTTGTTGAATGCGACAAAGCAATACTTGTATCCACGAAATTTTCAACGCTGCAATAAGGGAAGTTTTACCGGGGAAAACGCGCCAAGTTTCCTTTACCTTGGCAAAAAAAAATCACTGCCAGTCCCGCGGGAGCTCAGACGCGATAAAATTTACATGTTTCGCTTCCAGCCTATATTTTATTTTAAAAGGGTGAAATAAGACGCCATTACGCAAAGAGAATATTCAATTAGAGTCTGCCTTTAGATTTATGCAATAGAACGATTCCGAACTCTCTTTTTTCTCCTCTCTTTGTGCTCATGGTATTTTACGTTTTGTAGTTCGTTTATTTTGGTTCTTTTAATAGAGCTGCATAAGTGAGACGTCTGTCTGTAAAATGAATGCCGTTTAAACATTATCAAAGGTTGAGTCGTAGGTGTTATATTTGTTTCTTTTTCCGCGTTTGATATTAAGTTCTTTAAGCTAGGTTTGGATTAAATAATTATCATCCTCATTAACTAATAACTAATGAAATGACTTCAATACAAATCCATACATATATGTACTTTAGTAAGAAGCAGTGCAGTATGGCACACTGCATGCATGCAGCCGAATTGAGCCGGCACGTCCGGGGAGGTACCTCTCGCTTACACGAGACCGGCGTACCTATAGTGACAGCTGTGCTGTGCTGTGTAAGTAGCCGGTGGCCCGTGGAGGTGGCAGGAGAAAGGAGAGAAGCGCATCTGTATAGCCTCTATGCGAATGCCAATGAGCGTCGGTAGTCATGAAAATGGCTCCGATTGCACGTTTGCCCCCCTATACCATAAAAAAAAACTTATTTTCTACACTTTCACGATGAACACGCCAGTAATAGCTTGTTGTTTCTGATTGGTAGTTTCTTTATTTCGGGTTTGGTGCCCGGTCATGCCATTAAATTTTGAGCCTCATATTTTATAATGAATGGTGATGACAGTGATTATTATTATTATTATCCTTGAAACCCTACTAAATTTCCACTGTTTTCTTCATCAACATTTAAGCTTCACCCGCGTAAGTTTCGATACTTCGATTAAGGAGGAGTATGGTAACTAACATTGTGACACGAGAATTTTATATATCCTCCTAAGTCCTAGGTGCCTTTATATAGATCAAAATGGTGCTCAAAGTTGAGTTCCAATAGTACAGGTTGTGAAGATGATTATAACCCAATGGGTATACATACATACAGAATAAAACGAATACAGTCTTTATGTCCTGAGCAATAAAATCTACTCTATGTTCGGTTATAACGACATCTGTCACCTTGCAATTGTCAAGATTCAATAAAGATTGTCACTTTGTTCTACAAGAAGGTAGTTCGGTTTTATGACAGGTCTTATGACATATGGTTTTATTACATGCCAGGTCTGAGTAGGATATGTATGTATAGAAATTAGGTATAACTCAAATAGGTACATGAAAGTTAGGCATATAGGTATTTTCTACAGATACAAATAGACACAGAGGCCTTATGATGATGGATCAAAGATCGGGTGAGATTGATAAAGGGCCGCTTTTACGTCTCGACCAAGGGGCCGTAAATCTTTTATTGGTGCTTCAAACAGATTCTAATCTAAACTCATTCCAATTTTTAACGATACTTTTATGTCGCCGTTTGTGTTTATAATGAATACCTGCGTGCGAGACTTCGTTTGAATAGGAGTCCGTGTTATCTATTGATATATAACCGTGGTAAAGAGCAGTCCGAACCATTCACATGACTATCAACGCCCATATACATCCGCATATAGGTTATACAGATGCATTGCTCTCCTTCCTCCTCCCTCCTCCATGGGCCACCGCACTTAACGCGATAGCAACACCTCACAGCTCTGACAGCAGTGCTGTCGCGCTTAGTGCGGTGGCCCGAAGGACGTCAACGCATCTATATAAGTCAGGAAAATGGTTCCCATTGCTCGTTTGCTCTTTATACTATAAAAAAATACTCGTGTAAAGTTACCGCTACAGTACACACGGTGTAACCATTTACGATAAAAAACAAAAATGCATGCATATAATATTTCTTGTACTGCATGAAAAAAGGTATTTTAGCTGAAAATAGAGTCTACAGAATATAAAATATAAGTTTTATGGAATTACCTCAGTTATATAATAATAACTATTATAATATAACATCAACTATTTATATATACCTAACAATAACTATTTATATTCGAAAAAGTTTAAAGTTTTCCTGGAAACCTTTTATTAACTTACAATGCTAGACTAAAGTTCGGGTTTTGCAATTTGCAAACCAAATTTTAAACATTTCCCTGTTTAAATTCTTCCGGATGTATCCTATATGTCTATGTACGTTCGATGACTATGCTAAATTATACATACAATAATTGTATATTACAATTATATTATATATCATAAATATGAAATGTGGTCGGATCATAAGATTTGAAACTAGACAATGTCCTTTGCAATAAAACAATATAATCCAACTTATTTTGAGCTTATTATATTTGTTATCAAAAATATAAGCCTGTCTAATGTGGCCTATTAAGAGTTAGTTTTAAAAATCAAAATATGTTTTCCACATGGCTGGGCATATAATATGGTAACATTTTGATAATAGGTTATATTTGGTTACAAATTGACCATACGGGCCACAATATATGTCCAAGTCAAATTCGAATCCTGCTATAAAAGTAGGTTAAAAGGCAACGTGGAACGGCT
>LUGF01006730.1:93413-105004 GCA_001625245.1 Calycopis cecrops | reverse complement strand
CCCTCTCCTCACAGAAATGGACAAAGATGGAGTGTATTGCCAAGCGTTTGCCGATGACGTGGTGTTGGCTTTCGATGGAAACACAGCTACTGAGATAGAGGAAAGGGCCAATGCCGTCCTCGCGCGTGTTCAGGCGTGGGGCTTGAAGAACAAGCTGACCTTCGCGCCACACAAAACGCACGCAATGACGATCACACGAAAGATCAAGTTCGTAGCACCGCGCCTGAACATGGGCGGGGTCGATATTGCCCCATCCAAAGAACTCAAACTATTGGGAGTTACCATAGACGAAAAACTCACTTTCAACTCACATGTCTCAAACATCTGCGCCAAAGCCATAGGCATTCATAAAATGATGAGTAGGACGGCCAAAGTAAGCTGGGGCTTACACCCTGAAATTGTAAAAATCATTTACAATGCGGCAGTAGAGCCAATTATCCTATATGCAGCTAGCATATGGGCGCCTGCTGCAAATAAAATTACAACCCAGAAAAAACTTAACGCTTTGCAAAGAGGAGTGGCCCAAATGATAATAAAAGGATATAGGACTGTATCGCTGCACTCTGCCCTGGTACTGGCTGGAATACTCCCCCTCGACATGAGGATTCGAGAGGCAGCCGCGCTGTATGAAGCTAAGAGAGGAAAGTCACTGCCAGAGATGAAGGATAGAGTCGTCGAGCGACCTGTGGCCGCACTTGGAGCCCCGCACCCTGCGGAAACCGTCATTCTGGAGTACTCTAAAATAGAGAATGAGGAACAGCTGGAATCGCACAATTTTGACGTCCAGATATACACCGATGGCAGTGGGATAGATGGCAGGATAGGGGCGGCAACTTCTTGGTGGAAGGGAGGAATAGAAGTAAAGGCCAAAAAACTATCCCTGGATACCTGCTGCAGTGTATATCAGGCGGAACTGCTTGCAATAAACCAAGCGACAAAAGAACTCCTTAAAACCAAGTACACCTCTGCTGGCATATACAGTGACTCTATGGCTGCTCTCCAGTCGATCGCAAACCCGAGTTGCCTCCATCCCCTTGCAGTGGAAGTTCGGGCCAACATAAAAAACCTGTCACTCCAGAATAAAAGGGTCACACTATTCTGGATAAAAGCCCACGCAGGATTGACAGGAAACGAAAGGGCAGACCAACTGGCCAAGGAAGCAGCAATTGGCTCAAAGAGTCAAAAGAATTACGACCTTTGCCCAATATCATACGTCAAGCGCTGCCTTCGTACGACGACCCTTGACAAATGGAACGAAAGGTACAAAGAGGGTAAAACAGCTGCAACAACAAAATTATTTTTCCCAGATATTAGACTAGCATACAAAATAAACACAAAACTAGAAAAAGACAGCACACTCACTCAAATAATGACAGGGCATGGTGGGTTCTCCGAGTACCTGAATAAGTTCAAGTGCAAGGATAGCCCATCATGCATTTGTGATCCAGCGGAAAAAGAAACTATAGTTCATATCCTAACAGAATGCGTAGTTCATGGGAAAGAACGATACAACTTAGAGCAAGAGCTCAACACGAGGATAACACCAGATACTTTGAGTGACATCATGGCAAGCGCCGGGAGAGATAAGTTTATAGAATACAGTAAAAAACTAGCTAAAATAGTTATTGAGAGGAATAAAATATAATGTATAACCTTATTTACACACTTTTTACATAAATTGTACCTTATTAAATATTGTAATCTAGACTTAAGTAATTCTTACTGTTTACGAAAACAATAAGATAAATGTAAATATTTTTACTCTAAATTGTTTGTTTGTAATTGTGTTGTATTGTAATTCTGGATTTTAGTAATAAGCAATGTTGTTTATAAAAATTGATTATTTTAAATATTAGCAATTGTATATTATAATACTGCAACATAGTATTTGGCTATGTATACAAGTTAAAATGTCAACATATTAACTACACGAAAATGTAAAGCTGTAAAATTCATTTTCCCTGTATATCATTAAAGTAAATAAAAACATTAGAATAGGCAAAACACACATGTAGATGAGTTGGGGTATACCCCCCCAAACACAGAATGAATGATGTATGAAAGAAAGAAATCGTATGCGGAATGAAAGTGCGAGAAGCAAACAAGCGAGAACTGGAATGAAAGAAAAATAGCAAACAATAACTCGGCCTATGGCTGAGATTAAAATAGGAAAAAAAAAAAAAAAAAAAAAAACCTAACCTAACCTAACCTAACCTAACCTAACCTAACCTAACCTATACCTGGACCTGGTATATTACAATATTACTTGTCATAAAAACCGAACTATCTTCCTATAGAACAAAATGACAATCATTATTGAGACCTGACAATCGCAAGGCGTCATATGTTCTATGAGTAATAATAATAATAATAATAATAATAATAATCTTTATTTGCAAGAATATGGTGTACATGGTTCTTCATATTATATAGTTTCACATATTCTACTATGTTAGTGTGCAAATACAGTTTGTTAGTATAAACATTTTTTTGTAGGTACTTATTATTTATATTATGTATTAGTTACTAATTAAAAAAAAGTTAAATATATATGACATTATGAATTAAATACGTATAACAATTTTCATATCAAAATTTTACAATAAACTAAAATCACAAAAGGACACATTTGTATTGATAATATTATTAATTTACATAATATCATCAAATAATATTAACATTAACATTAATAAAGAAAATAAATATTGTTACATCCATATACATATAAATAACATTTATATTCTACATTTATTTTAACAATTAATATTCTTTATCAAGAAGGTATTCATTTACAGAGTAATACATCTTTTTTATAAGCCAATTATACAGTATAGTCCAGTCATTTAAGCTTAAATTAGGTAAGAATCTCGGAATTCGAGATACCCAGCTGTAAGTCTGTAAATACTTGTATATTGACACCCTTTAAGTTGTCTCAAACCTACATATGGTAGGGTGTACGCAACTATAAAATTTCAAGGTCAAAGGTCACAAAAACCGGTTTTTTGCGCTTTTTTTGTAAATATCTCATTTCCTATGGAATTTTTGCTAATTGTATTCATTATCAATATTGTACAGTATAAAATTCTCTACAAATTTTGTTTGAAAAAATATTTTTTACGGTGAACCGTTTTCGAGATAGAGGGCGGAGAGCGCGCGGTCACAGGATCATTTCAGGTCAACCGGTGCCTCCGGTCGAAAATGCGCCATATATTGTTGATGAACTATCGATAAATCAATGATTATAAATATTTGTCAATTTTTATTAACTATTATATTATTTTTTATCATTTTTTTCATAACTTATCCACTTTTTATTCAGTATTAAATAACTTATCAACACTTACCTGCCCATGTAATTGCAGAATTTTTAATGAAAATATAGGCATTATATTTGAATTTTAACCTAATTAATATTAATAACTTCTTACATGATGAAAAAAAAACAAATAAATTATGAATTAATATTTTTATTCCCAAATATCATTCAAAACATTTATTTTTATAAAAGGTAAAAAAAAGGAATAAAGAATACAAAAACTATAATTTTTGATTATAATCATCTTCTTCCTCTTCATCGTCGTCTTCCGGCTGCTGGTAAATTTCAAACTGGTCTTCATTATCGTCTTCAACGATATTTGTCTCAAGTTCTTCCACGATTTCGGGGTCAAAGGTTCCATCTTCGTTAATGTTGCTCTGATATGGTTGAGCATTGAGCAAGCTTGCCCATTACCTTGGCCACAAGCTAAAGAGCATTGCAAGCCCGCTTTCCTGCATCCGCATCGCGAACCACAACCACTCTTACAGTTGCAGAAAATTGTATTTAGCAAATCTTCTGGAGCAGGTGGTAAAATTGTCATGATAGGCTCCAGAAAATCGTTTCGCATCGCCCAACCCCATACCTGGGGTTCCAAATCATGCCCTAACCAAGTTTGAACTTGATAATATACACGTTTGAAATGTTGATGAGCAGCCGCACTCGTTGGTGGAATATTTGAAAGCTGCACAGGTTTATTAAGTTTTATAGACTTCACGTAATGCATATAACGAAGATGATCGAGACTTTTCACAGATTTCGGAGCATTATAGACTGCCAATAAAGTTTGAGCTCCACTCTCTAATAATCTCTGGGCCGAACAATTTTCTTCCTCAAATGCATTCATCAACAATATATGGCGCATTTTCGACCGGAGGCACCGGTTGACCTGAAATGATCCTGTGACCGCGCGCTCTCCGCCCTCTATCTCGAAAACGGTTTACCGTAAAAAAAATTTTTTCAAACAAAATTTGTAGAGAATTTTATACTGTACAATATTGATAATGAATACAAATAGCAAAAATTCCATAGGAAATGAGATATTTACAAAAAAAGCGCAAAAAACTGGTTTTTGTGACCTTTGACCTTGAAATTTTATAGTTGCGTACACCTTACCATATGTAGGTTTTGAGACAACTTTTAGGGTGTCAATATACAAGTATTTACAGATTTACAGCTGGGTATCTCGAATTCCGAGGTGAACTTACTATAATGACTGGACTAGTAGTAGTAAGTTTTATTGTTCAGGACATAAAAACTATATTCATTTTGTTCTGTACGTAGAACTTTCGATCATAAACAGTTTACTACCTGTACTATTAGGACTCAACTACGACCACCATTTCGTTCTTTATAAAGGCACCTTGGACTTAGGATAAGTGAGCGTAAACTCCTCAGCATTCAGGCATCCGCAGCGCCAGAGGTCTCGCAGATGTGATGCAGGTTTCTTAAATTAATGAACTTTCATCCGCCAGGCCGCACCTGTGACGCAAGTCCGTGCGGTACCGGCGCGGGGCGAGGCTGATGTAGTAAAGTCCACAGATATTATTGATTTTTATTAGGAGATCGGAAATCACCTGTCAGCAGACGACTCGGCTCGTTGCTAGAGGCGGTTGGTGAGTCACGGGAGTACTAGTTCACTTACCCATCTCTGTGAACATGAACCTATTACAAGTTGTAGTCGAACATATTGTGTACTAGCTGCGCCCCGCGGTTTCACCCGCGTAAATTCCATCCCGTGGAAAATAGAAAATCAACCCATGGCATCCTATAGAAACTTTTTTTGGAATAAAAACTCTCCTATGTGGTAATCCAAGTTGCACTCTATATATGTGCGCCAAATTTCATGAAAATCGGTTCAACAGTTTTTGCGTGAAGTCGCATACTGTCGCATTTGTAATATTAGTAGATAGGATTTATAAGACTAGTTACCTAGATATTTTATATTTATATTAAGTACCTAGACGGGCACTACAGTACACATGATCTAATTGAATGCGAATGTCCGAGGTGCCCGCTACAGACCCTAAGTACGTAATACCTTTTTTCGTCTAAATTGATTTACTGCGAACATCGCTGTCGCGTTTCGTGCGGTGTGTAAGTAGCCGGTGACCCATGGAGGTGGGAGGAGAAAGGAGGGCAGCGCATCTGTATAGCCTCTATGCGGATGTTTGTGGGCGTCGGTAGTCATGAAAATGGCTCCGACTGCTCGTTTGCCCTCCTATACCATAAAAAAAAAAACATAGGACTACGAAAACAAAAGAATGTAAGCACTAGACGCTCAGGTCCAAATTACCATTAACTCCAAAAGATATTGTACCACATTTCAGTCTTAAGACATGGCGTAAATTAGGTAATCTAGACATTCAATTTAGTGACGCTTTTGTTTCAAATTAATAAACGATCAATATAGGCCATGTGTAACTTTTTACTTTTTCAGGAATTTAGGAATCTTTAGCAAAGTTGTAGTGCATGAGCCCACGAAGGTTTCCGAGACACGACAGATGGCGCCACTGTCGCTCCAGTGTATTTCACATACCCGTCCTACCTCCTGCTCGACTGACCCTCGATCCTGTTCCAGCCCCCTCGGCGACAGCGAGACTGTGGAGCTGGAACGGGTCAAACACCAAGTTCTGCTGCAGATGGACAGCTTCCTCAACGGGTTCCACGCGGCTGCCACCTCCCCACTCCCTTCCGGGCTGCTGCTGCTTCTCGCTTGTGTGCTGGTGTTCTAAGACTCTACGCCATGTCATGTCAGCTCTACGTCATGTCATGTCAGCTCTATGCCATGTCATGCAGTTAGAGCCACCGCGCACGCTACTTTTGCCTTCAACGATCGGCGATTCAGTCACTTTTTAGAAGCTGAATGCAGCGACCAGCCGCTCCCCTGTCGCCCTTAGTCGACATTTTTTAAAGAATTCGCTTTATTTATTGTTAACCATAGAATTCCAATACTGCTTGATACATGGCGTTATGACATGACATCATTGTATAAGAATTTAAAGAAACTGTAAGTTTTCCTTGAAAATAAAATAAATAATTGACATTTTTCTAAAAATTAATTTCATTGTTGTGAGTGTAGAAGATTTAAAAAGTTAATATCTGTGCGAGATTTCATTAAATTGATTTACTATAATTTTGAAGGTCAGCCCTGACAAAGCCGACCGGGCCACACGTTGCTGTGGCAACATGAACATCGCACCTCAAATCATTTTTTCCCCAGCATCTGCCAGTTCTCCGAGCAATGTGACCTGCCCATTGCCTCTCCAGCTTACTCGAAGAGGCAATGCCATACTGCATGCTTGCATGCAGCCGGCACGACCGGAGAGGTACACACGATACTCTTACACGATACCGGCGTAGTGACAGCTGTGCTGTCGCTTTTCGTGTGGCAAGTAGCCTAGTGACCTATGGAGGTGGGAGAAGGGAGGGCAGCGCATCTGTGTAGTTTTTATACGGATGTCTATAAGCGTCGGTAGTCATGAAAATGGCTCCGACTGCTCGTTTGCCCCCCTATACCATAAAAATAAAAAAAAAAAAAAAAACTTTACTGGCAAAAAAAATAATCTTAGCTGGTAGCCCACGGAGGCCAGTGCATCCGTATAGCCTCTGCGGCTTTCCACGGGTCTCGGTAGTCATAAAAATGGCTCCGACTGCTAGTTTGCCCCTCTAAACCATAAAAAATGTCGGTTACTCTCACGGCTAGTAGGGATTTGAAAATAAAAGTAATTTATCAGTGTAACGGTATTTATTTGATATTCCTAATACATTGTTACAAGATCTCTGTGGAAGCGCGGGGCGTGGTCTGACGCAAACATCCGAACATACACGCAGCGAATACATTACAGAATTAAATTTACATGAAATTGATGAAAAGTTTAATGTATGTACGGATTCAAAAAATATATATTAAAGTAAAGTTTACAATTATATGGCATCGTGGTTTTGTACTAATGATAAATTCAGAATATCCTCGAAGAATACAGATAAAGAGCTTAAAAAAATTACATCTAGAGTTTGATTCGATTAGGAAAAAAAATTGAAAAAAATTATTTCCAATAAAAATTATTTAGTGAGACCAACTTGGCCGACGACGAAAAAATCAATTGACCACGCCTGTTTTACACGAAAATTTCATTCGAAAAAATTGTTAATTCTTATATTAATACGGTTACAATAAATTTATAGAAGCCTAGAATATGTATCAGCGAGTGGAGGGTAGTTTTTGGTCTACATACAATTATATGTAAGTGTAAAGTTATTTATAAAAGACACTCCGGCGTTCGCTAGTGCCACATCATCAAAATATATCACTTGAAGAGATAAACAAAATTTGATATATTTTCCACTAGTTTTTGATTTCATTTTACATTTGATTTAATTTTTTTAAAATACAGAATGACAACGAGCAGTCGGGGCTTGTAATGGCTACCGACGCCTATTGACATCTATACAATTGCTAAGACGCATTGCCCTCTTTTCTTATTCATCTCTTCAAGTGACAACGTGAATTTCTATCAAGAAATGACAATATACATCAGCTATATCAAAAGACTGGTTTTACGTTTGATTTCTATATACAATGGATTACATATCGACGGCGGTATATTCTACGGTGTACACTGATCGTATGGCATTAGCAAGGTACGTGGTACAGGGCACTTGAGTGAGCCTTACGACTACGAGTGGAATTCTTCACTTAAACATACGCCGAATCGTTCGATTTCGTCGGCCAACGTCATTTTGCGGCCAAATTTGGCCGAACCCGAAGATCGCGTGATTTTAACGTCGACTCCGAGATTTAAAAATAGAATCGTTCGAGAGTTTCCGGTCAAACGTCGTTTTTCGGCCAAACTTGGCCGAACGCGAAAGTCACTATAAATTACATGACAAATGTGAAATATCAAACACATTGGTCAAAATGTTAACAAAGGCCGATTCGCCAGAAAATTCGATTATATTGGCCGAGGCCGAAAAATTTTAACTTTATACATGGTCCATTATACGAAAATAAGCTCTAACATTACGTCTGGGTCGATTTTTACTTTTTGGATATTGTCGATTTAATACTTTTCTCCAAAAAAAAACCTACACATACAGCTATATACAGTACTAAACATAGGTCTCTCGATATATCAATTTTCTTTACAAGATCACATTTTTCACAAATGGAATATATATTTCTTAAAATTATGACAAAATACAAAATGTACAGGGTCAGTTTGGTGCGCGGGCGGCGGGCGGCGGGGCCGGGCTGGAGCTCCGAGTTGTGTACAAGTCGTTTTTGGCGTTAAGACGGAACGTCGTCGCGCGCCGTGATGCGGGCGAGGGATCAGCCGCCGTGACTCGGTTGCTCCTGCGAAAAAATCAGATATTTGAATTTTCGACCATCCTTTAAAAGCCAAAATTTAACTACACTGGATAACTAAAGGTTACACAGTTCATTACGATAAGCGAGATCAAAATGGATTTTGAAATTATTCTGATGTAATAATAGAGTGTGGCTGGACACAGCCACGCCCCATTATTTCAAAATTTTCAACTTTCAACGCTGCGGATCTACGAGGTTTTCAAGTCTGCGTCCAGGGTCCTTCACAGTGTATTTTTAATTTCTTTCTTAACTCGGGAAAGACATTCTATAAAAGCCAGTGAGTCGCAGCCACATACAACTCATGGGATCCTGGTATTTTACATTTATTGTAAACAAAAGAAAAGACGCGCTGCATTGCAACCGAATTGGGCCGGCACAATCGGGTCAGTACCTCTTGCTCGCATGACGTAGCCATACCATGTCACGTGACAGATATGCTGTCACGTTTCGTGCGTTTTATGCAAGCCGCACCCCTCACCTATATGCAACTCCCTTTTTATTCGGTTTGCGAGTTCCCGGTGGCCCATCGGAGGGCACACATCACCTTGTGCGTGTAAAGTCACAGACTGCGTGGGTATGAAGTGACAGACACGTGATGACGTCACGAGTGCGTGGACACGTGATGACGTCACGAGTGCGTGGACACGTGATGACGTCACGAGTGCGTGGACACGTGATGACGTCACGAGTGCGTACCTGTATCGACTGGTCCGCGTTCCCTCTGGCCAACATCTCCGTCGTCAGATGGTGGTGATCTGAAATGCAAATTATTTCTTAGTACACATAGAAAAAGCGGTCTTATAGGCCATGGGTAATTTTCGGACCTGCACTTGGACTCTTTTCAAACTCTCTCCCACCGATGCAACTGCTGTGGCGCCAGCATCAACAACGGCAACCACAACAACCCTTTGATATGATCTCAGGGAGCCAGAAGGAAAAGCTAAAACTATCTTGGGACCCGCAACGAATTTGATCAGAAGAAAATAGGAGGAATAGGAAGAAATTCCAATTTCTTCAATTCATCATGACGTCATATCACTCCTCCGCTCACTAAACTAGTGACGTCACACCTCTGTCCGCTCGCTCGCGCGCCACGCCCAGCTCGCGCCGCAGCGCCGCTCGCTCCGCTTCAAGCGCCGGCAGCGCTGACAGCAGCTCGCCGAGCGCCGCCTGCAGCGCGCCGGCAGCGCCGGCCAGCCGCGCCGCCAGCAGCGCCGCGCCCGCAGCCGCTCCCCCCTCGCCCCACGTCTCACACTTCCTCTCCCGCTCGCCGTCGCCGCGCTCGCCCCACTCCTCTGTAATTACGTAATAATATTTAAAGAAAGATAGTGAGTTCCCGTCATCTACATGCTACGTGGCACTGGAAAGTGTAACTGAACCACTCATAGGGTATCCAGAGTATCGTCCTCAGTTTCAGACCCCATCTCAATGTAGAAAGGACCTATATAGGAATTGCAAAAATATAAATAAAAATAAAGATCCTAAATCTTGGCTATGTGAAAGACCAAGATCGGCATCTTTATAGGAATATTTTTATTCCTCGTAGGATTACACAATCTAACAATATAGGTCAATGCACTAACACATTTCCAGCTACTACTATACGGATGTCGTTAAAGTTTTTGATGTATATCGTAACGAGTAGTGGTCATGTAACAGGACCTTGCGGTACTCCACAACTAAAGAAGAAACGGTACTTGTACAGATACTTGTGGTATTCCGGAACTACAATACGTGATCTGTATACGCGCCATTTTTGTTCATATTTCTTGGTGTACCGCAAGGTCCTGTTACGTGACCGTTATTCATTATGATATACATCGATAACGTTAAGGACAACTGTCCGTGTATTTAACAGACCGTAATGTGACAGTTACAGTGACAGTCTCCTACGGCTTGTTACCCATTACACAAAGCGAGTATACCTGGCGCTTCGCTGGAGGGTAGTTTGGGGAACTCATCGAGGTCGTCGAACTCATCCGGCTTGAAGGACCGCCGCGAAGCGTCCCCCGCGCCCGTCTCCAGCTCGCTCTTGGACGACTGGTTTGCGATATCTGCGCAACAGTATTAACGAAAATGTAAGTTTTATTAGCGATAGGCCAAAAACTTTTAAGACCATCATTTCGTCTCCTACCCTTATAATATGAATAAATAATAGATTTCTTTAGTTTTTTTAGTATAAAGGGCTGTCACAGCCATTTTTACGACTACCGACGCCCGTAGACATACGTGTAGAGGTTATACAGATGCCTTGCCTTACTAGGAGGCTAGTGTGAGAGGGCCTACAATAGGCACGGACTCCCAATTTCCTTTCAAAAAGTATTGTCTGTAATTCTATTTTGAATATAAACATTTTCATTGACAAATATTTCATGTATTAATGGGAATTCAATTTCATATTTACTGTCATAATTTAATTTAATGTAACAGGAAATGTAATTGTGATGGTGTGAATTGACTATGAAACAAACAAAATTATTATTACCTGACGTGACTTCAGCGGCGGGTAGTTTGGGAAACTCCTGGAGGTAGGAAGCGTCTGCCACCTCCACGGACGTCGAGCGGCGCGGCTCGGGCGGCGCCAGCTCGTCGGATTTCGAAACGTCTGTAATAAACAAAAGTTATGACATGCATAAGTTACACTATCCTTGTACGAGATGGTGAAAATATTTTTTATCGTATAGTCGGGCAAACAAGCAATCGAAGCAGTTTTCAAGACTGCCAACGCCCACAGACATTTCCATAGAGATCATACAGATGCGTTGTCCTCCTCCCTCCTCCATGGGCCACCGTCTACATACACATCACACGAAATGTGACCGACTACTCACTGTCTCGGTCAGCTGTAGCTCGCACACACACGCGCACGAGCATGCGCACACGCACACACACAGAGCACTATACTGA